>VXBL01001518.1:3895260-3905658 GCA_013400195.1 Aramus guarauna | reverse complement strand
AAAAAAAAAAAAAAAGTATGGAAGAGACAAGTGCTCCTAACTCCTCATTCCCACAGGACTTCCCAGCTCAATGGAAGTCAGGAGCTGCCTTCTCACTTCTGCATGAGCTATTGCTGGTAACAACAGGAATTTAAGAGACTATGCCTTCCATTGATGCAAAATGTCACCGATCAACTGACAAATAGTATATTTCAACTTCTCGGAGTTTATCAGTAAATTTTTTTGGGAAAAAAAAAAGTTGTTCTAATTTTGGAAGGTAATATTGGATGTGGCACACCACACTTTAAAGGTTGTTATTCCCTTGGAGCAGACCATTTGTCATTATGACCTACAAAATATTAGACTAAATGGAGTGTGTCCTCTTCTATGTCACTTTTCTTAAGATTTCTACTCAAACACTGCAAGAACTTTCCTTCTTTTTCAGCTGCCAAAATACCAATAGCTACCTGAATAAATGGAAATATAAAAATTCTAAACATATGGACAACACTGTAGTTTTGAGCTTTATCTGGAGCCTCAAAATACTCTGAGTTCAGATGGTCACTTAGTGGTTTCCACTACTTCAACCATATTTAAAAACAAAAAAAAAAAGTCAATAATAATGATATCCTGTTTAAATGTTTTCATTTGCCCGATACTAACAAATGACAGCAAGTTGATGCCCTAAAGGAAGCTTTTCAGATACTAATTTTATATGGGTACATTTAAAAGAAAACACATTCAAATGGAAAAAAATCTGATTTGAACACAGAAGTCAAATCCACTTTCATTATCACAGGTAACAGATATGCAATGAAAACTATTTTCTACGAGTCTGGATTATTTATAAATAAAAGTACCAAAGGACACCAATTCCAACTTTCACCAGGTCAAACAGAAATAGAACTAGTCAAACCATGGAAATACTCCAAAAACTCCTAAGAGTCAGTTTTCTATCACAGTGGATCTGGTCCTAGGGCGTTAAAGATGCTAAAACATTAAATCTTTCAACATTTTCCAGTACTACTACCCTCTCAAGAACATGGTTTTACATGCAATTGTCAGTCTCACCTACAGAGGAACTATAAAGGTGTATTTTTCACTCAGAATTCCAATTCACAGTATTTGCTTCAAAGCACAGCAATTAGCTTCTCTTCACGTATTTAGATATCTGGATAATTCTGAGTTCATTTTTCTATTCCAGGCAGATGTCTTTATTCCCACTTAAAACATTGCAGGAATTAGAAATTCATCAGCATTTAACTACTGTCTGTCTTTTCATTTTAATACTAATCATTCTATTTTTTCCAAAAGGTTTAATGGCTTCATTTTGCAAAATAATGTGCAGTCTATTTTTTCAGACCATTTGAGTACTGTTCAGCAAATGCAGTTGAGAGGGATAATTCAATATTATTAAGAAATTTTGTTTTAGCAATTTTTAAGACAAACCCTACTACTGAAAAAAATCTGGCTTTTTCCAAATTTAATTACGAGAAAAATTATCTAGAAATATTACCTGTAATTGGAGCTTCAACTTCTATCATAGTTTTTTCCCTCCGTAATATTGCAGCACCCTCATTGATGATTCTAAGTGCAATTTCTTCATCCACTCGACCTTCTTTTATCAAGTGGTTCTTCAAAATATCAACCCTTGGTCTTCCATCTGTGTCAAATACTTCTTCAGATGTCAAGCGATGCGTTGGGGGAAAAGGGACAGCTACAAATTAAAAAGAAGAAAGAGTAGTTGCAACAATGCTATTTTAAAAATATAGTCCATCTAGGATTTGATTTCTCATGGAATAGTTGCTATCCAAATTAGTAAATTTGTCTTTCAGTCAACCAACTTGATGAATCATTAAAGGTGGATGGAATAGTGCTAGCCATGCACGTATTCAAAAAGTTAAAATCTATAATGTGCAAGTTTGTAGAAACTATAAAACAGTTAGCACTATGATATGTACAACATTTGGAAGAGTCAAAACTGCCTTTGCAAAGGGACATCATCTCTCTCCAATACACTGCCATTCTCTGAAGGATTCACGTATTGGAGATGCAGGAGATCCATTTAATATCCACTGAGACTTGCACAAGGCATTTTAACATAAGCCCATCATCAAAGTCTCAAAAAAGAAAAAAAAAACAAAACCAAAAACCCCCCAGCCAAACCAAATCCAAAGCTAGCAAGAAAAACATACAATACTGTTTAAAGGACAAGAAATGAAAGGAGGTAATAGCACCTGGAAAGGAAAAGGTCATGGGAGGAGGCCCACTAGAATCTCTGCTATTTAATACATTCATAAACTACACTGAAAAGAAGGTAACTTGTGGAGTGATGCAACCTTCAGGTGACAGTAAATATTCCAGACAATGAAGAATAGGATAGACTATGAAGAGCTACAGAAGTCATCCATGCTACTGAATGGCTCAGCAAAATCACATATTAAATATTAATAAATGCAAATTAATGAAGGAAATACAGCCTATCCTTAAATATAAAAATCACAGATTATAAAATTATTATTACTCTTCAGCAGCAAGGTCTTTTCTATACTTCTAGGAAAATACTCAATGCTGACAAGTCAAAGAAACCCAGAAAATTGAACGTTAAGAATTATTAGCAAATAGAAAACAAAAGAAGAGGCAATCATGACAGTAATAAATCTAATATGTAACTCTGGTTTGCCCACCTTATAAAAAAGAAAGAATAATAAAAAAAGGATTCAAGGAACAATAATGGAAATCAAAAAGTTACAATGATTTCTACTACAGGAGTAACTAAGTAGAGTAGGATTCTTCAGCCTAACCCCATGAAAACTAAGGGGGACTCTAACAGAGGTCTACAACAGCATTAATGGAGAAGGCGAAGGGAGAGCAACGCTCATGTACTTCAGCCCCTAAACAGCAGGAAGGGGCAGGATGGACTCTGCCAGGTTGAAGTTCTGTCAAACCACTGACTAAGCAGCACAACAAGTTCATACTATCAGAGAAAAAAGTAATTTTGGGAGTCTACAACATTGCCTTTGTAGGTTGAAATTACTTCTTTGAGCTTATTTTCCTTATTTTCCTGTTGTGCTGTCTCTAAAAAGAGTAAAAGTAGAAGCTGTCCATATACTAGACACATCTTTAGAAATTACTGGAAGTATCAGAAATCCTTGGGTCCTGGCTCATGGGCCAAAAGCAGCCCTATGTGATCCATACATCAAATAAGAGGAGTAGATGAGAGGTCTGAAGCTGGGGACCAAACCACGCTCAGCGACTGTCCAGGCAGCACATTTGATGGCCGGCAGCTTACAAGAATTCCAACAATGGCAGTTCAGTTACTGCACAAATGAAATATAGATGTGGGACATGGGAGCAGGGGATACATCAAACTCACACCTAGGTAGTGCATAAGAATATCATCACACTCCTGTGGGATTACAGGAAATAAAACTAATCTGAAACCAAACCAAACCAAACAGCATATCACTATTGAAAGAATGAAATAAAAGAAAAAAAGGGCAAAATCATTCGATTTCTTCCATCTCAATATTATTTCAAATATGTTTAAAAAGAAAAATTGGAGAAAGGAAGATAAGAACAACTAATAGTATGAATACACTTGTAGACAGATTATTTATACTTTATTTTCTAACTCTGCAAAGTCAAACTTCACATTCCAAAAATCAATGCTTAAATACTAAAACATTCACTGACTTCATTTAAATTGGCTTCTAGATTACTAGCAACACATTGCTACCCTCTGTTTTATGCAACAATAAAAATCTATCAATAAAACAACTGATGCATAATTCGCATACATTCACTGAAATTAAATTATATTAGAAAATAAACTGGCGAATTGTCTATTCTTCCTCTTACGAAAGTTTCTAAGTAGGAAGCAGCGGAAATATGTGCCTTAACATTACACAGTATAGAACAAATTTGGCACTTCATTTTTGGACATAAAAATATTTTATTAACGAAAAAAATGGCATGCCTTTCCTTCCAGGCTCCTCTAGTAATGATTCAAGTTTCATTTGGAAGTGTTAAATATCCATGTAGTCTAAATGTTAATAAACTTAATGTACTTAAGAAATCAAGACAACCACTTCTGTTCCCTACACAATTGTTTAAAAATACAAATCTATCAAAAGAGAAATCTATTCTTCCAAGATAACTTTAAGTAATTTTTAGAAGCACTCAATTATGACCATGCAAGCATCAATTCTAGCATTGACTGATTTTTTGAACTTGGCTTTCCAATCTTCATATTCTCCTAATGTTATTTTTGCATTATTTGGAACTTTATATTCATCTGTAAATTAGTTTTAGGCCATTTCTTCCCCCATTTTTTAAAACACATTATTTGTGGGCCCAAAACTGCCTTCAGCAATGCAAAGCTGAGCTCATCATTTTATGAGACACCAGACAATTCACAAAGTAGATTTCTCCTGATTTGTTGCAAAAGCATTTAAGATCATACCTTCCCAGAATCAAATGCCTCCAAGAGGCAGTTCTATAGGAATTGTGCTTCATTAGTTCTAGTATTATTCCTAGATAATGATGTACTGAAGTGAAAGATGACCTTTTTTTTCTTTTTGGAGGGTTTTTGAGTAGATGCAGGGTGTGGTCAAGAATGGTCTGTTGAGGTGACCAGCTGTTCTTCATTCTCTTATGTGCAAATCATTACGGGAGGTTGCAGAATTCAGAAAGATAGTGTTGACCTCTTCCTTACGACAGTTCAGAAATATTTCTAAATATAAAGGGGTTCTAAGCACATGGCAGATGAAATTTTCTCCTGTTAATAAAGTTCTTAGGTCTGCATAATATATTTCAGATCAGATTTGCACAAAAATTAATTCTATTTTAACAAACTACAGCTTTGTCTAGCAAGTTACATTTTCTGGGAGGCTATAAAACCAGGTGTTTCCGTCTGGTGTCTGGAAAGAACTGTCTCAAATTACTTGAATTAATATACTTAAAGAGATCCAAATTAAAAACTCAGTATATCCATAATGTCCAAAAATCACAAGTGTTAGTATCAGAACTATGTGTAAAGTTATATTTGTCTCATGAAAAAATGAAGTCTTAAAACTAGTTTCTCACAGTTTAACAAAATCCTTTTCACACAAAACATGTATTTTCTTATTGCTCAAGAAGGATGTTTTTAGAATAATCTTCAGAGAAGGCAGAATAAAACATGGCTAAAGATTTTATCTGCATCACCCAGCTGAATAAAACAGTAACACTTACTACAAAACCTGTTTCTTTCCATTTTATACTTCAATTGTTGTATTAACAATAGCTAACACCATATTAGAGCTCATACCTTTGAAAAATACTACAAATAACATCTTTTAATAGGTTAAGGATGATAATTTTTGAAGGACATAGACAATTTCTGCAAACTAAAGGGTTTAATTAAACCTTTGATGAAGTAGTAATAGAACGTTACAGCCTAAGGAAAAAGAATTGCAGCATGATGTGTTCCAAGACAGAAATATAATCCATGTTTCAAAGTCTTTGTGCATAACCTGCGTGCTTGGGACTGTAATGGAATGGTAATTAAGAGGAATTACCCTAAGGAAATAACATGGTGTTGGTCATTAAAGGATTCCCTTCTTCCATTCCCAGCAAAGCTAAGCAATAGAAGAGCATTTAGAGATGAATCTCTAAAGCAATACACACTGCAGTACAAAACAACAGACTATATATCCTATTAGTATAGATGCTAGTAACAAAGATATCATTATTTACAACAACATACAAGCTTTTCTAAAACAAATCATTGCTTACTAGTCAAAACTAATCAATTTCACTTTTAAAATCTGTATGGATGATATAATTTTAACTATATTGATTAAAAATTTTAAACAGTAATGCCGGGAAAAACAGTGAGTTGCTTTTAGGATTTGTTAACAAAAACGTTTTGATGGTTTTAATTACTATTTGTATCTGCATTTACAAAGAGGGGGAAAAAAAAATCACCTTTCCTTTATACTGCAGTACTATTCAAAACAGAGATATAAAAAACAAAACCTCTAAACCTAGTTCTACACTGACTTTCTACAAGCCTCTGGGTACATTTATACCTTACAATAAAGCATGCTACAGAGATCCAAAAGTTAGCACCACTCTGAATGGATAAATTCACAGTACATTGTAAAGAGGTTCAAAAGTAGAAAAACTACATTAGCATAGCACTTTACCCAATATAATAATCCCTGCTGAGAGGTGCAGTATGGCAACTAACACAAACACACTACTTCCAGACCCAAAGCAGATCTCACATTGCCTAGTAACAGAGTACAACAGTAGATGCTAATAAAATCTTACATGTAGATACTGTAAATTTAAACCATGCTGATATATATGCCCATTTTAATAACCTTGGTTAAATCTGGCTTGTATCAGAGATGCCCTGCTGGGACAGGCTCATGAAACAAGATGAGATCAAAGCCTTGAAACTACTGGCAGGAAAAAGTATCAGGCATCAACCTTACAAGGTACTCCACTTCCACAAGCAATTATTTTTCTGTTCTTAAAGTCCTTAAAACTTATAACTCTTATAATTCTTTTTTCTCTGACAGCAAAAGAAAATTAGCTATTTTCCTCTATAATCAGGAGCCCATGACATGTTCCATGAACTCAGCTTTGGCTGTAAAAGCACGCCTAACAGCCCAGATTTCATTTTCTAAGAGTCTTCTTGATTTCACAGATAAAGTCTCAGCTCACATTACTAAGGTTACTAAACACAGACATTGTGTTTATAAAGAATTTGTTGCTTTGGTGGTAGGCATACGTGAAACAGTATATAACGTGTGTCTCCACTAAGTGATATCATATATCAATATAACCATGGTGTTCTGCAAAAAGATATGCCAGTATGCTTCATTTTGTCAGCAGGTTTATTACCACGATAGCATAGTTGTCTGTGTTTTTTCTGTCATTTGGTCAAGTTTTCTGGGCTTTTGGTTTTATAAATGCATTGCTGTCTGTGTACTGTCACTCAGAAGAAATACAAAGCCTAACACCTAGCACATCTTTTAGTCTGTCCCTGGAGCTTTCACGTCTCCTAACACCTAGCACATCTTTTAGTCTGTCCCTGGAGCTTTCACGTCTCTGCCAACATCCACACAGAAGAAAGAGACGTAGTACCCATGACTGCTATGAGGACAGAACATATCCAATTATCTTCCTGCATTTGGCAGAACAGATTTTAAAGGAAATAGCATAAAGACATCACAGATGGTCTATGGACCAGCAACCTTGAAAATATTAGTTAAGCACAAATACACATCAGCATCTACTTGAATCAGAAAGCTAGAATCAATAGTTGTCAAAAGATCCAAGTTACTCTATTCATCCCAAACAAGAAAGCACAGATTCAGCAAAGTCACTTTCTCGCAAGATATGGTATTTTTCCTAAATGCCACAAAACCTGTCCCTTTACTCAAGTTTCTTTGAATGCATGCCGCCTGCTATATTAACAAGCCTTCTAGAAGCAAGGAAAAATGACCCCATAAACCTTGAAACCCTGCAAAAGCACTGCAGGCACTATTTATTTTATCCTTACTTATCATGTACTTGCAGTCTTAAAAGTTTCATAGAATTTAAATCTCAAATGAAACCAGATATACCTAATATGCCATGGTGCATTCATCTTTTATACTGTCTGTGTAATTCTTCAATTAACTTGGTTGATGCTTTTTGAAAATTTCTCTCCGAAAAAAATATAATTATTTGTTTGAAAAGTATTTAAAGATGCTCCTCCCATTAAAATGGCCATAATGCATTATGCTGTAAGATTTAGTGCTTAAATGTGCTTCTCGCAATGATGAATTCATGGTCTTTCCCTCACTGTACTCTGTTTTACAGAATGGTTTAAGGATTTCCTCTAAAGCTTCATCCAGACCATCGTGTTCATGATCACTGATAGAATTATTTTTCATTATTTTGACCAGACCCTGAAAAGATGCTGTTATAGTTTTTTGCCTCCACTGCACCGTATTGCTATGAAGTCCACAATTTTAATTATACATTATATGAAAAAGTATTTCACCTTTCCTTTGTATTCATTTCTGGAAAATTTTGGTTAGTACTGCATTTCTCCTTTTCATAGGGAGACAAGAATTACAGTTGTTTCTTATTCAACTTTTCCATTAAATACCATTCATGACATAAGCAGTATCTAACTCTAGCCCCTACTCAGCTACCCCTTTTCCAACTCACAGATTTCTTATCTTTGTTGCTCCACCTTGCATGAAAGCCACTCTTGTGCCTCTGAACATACCTTTAAAGAAGAAAATCAGGAAGGGGGATCAAAATTATATGCTACTGTTCAAGACGTGCATATAACACAAGATGCATATATAATGGTGTAATGATACAGTCTCTTTTTTCTAAACTGATCTTCTCATAATCCCTAAATTCCTATCAGCCTGTTTGACTGCCACTGCACTAAAATTTTCAGAATATTATCTATATAGACCCTAATGTTTCTTTTCTGAGTTCACTGCCCTCTACATTTAAGAATTGTTCTTTCCCTTGTAGAGTCTACTCTGCCTTTATCAAACAGCATCTCCTGCAACTTCTTTGCCCAGGCACTCAGTCTAACAAGAGCTTTCTGAAACATCTCTAGAAGTTTACTGTCCTGCAATAGTGTTATTTGCCATTCACTCTGTTTTCTAAATAACTCATGAGGACGTTTAAAAGCACAGATGACAGATGTCAACCTCCCTCAACCATGGAATTTTATTACCAAATAACATCCTTTCTTTCCTAACTAATTTGGATCCAAAAGAGAGTATTTCCTCCTTTGCTTTCTTTAAAGGCTCCGATGAAGGAACCTGATGAATAGTTTTGCCTGGATCAACCAGCCCACTGGCTCCTCCAAAATATTCTAACATTTTCTCTTTGTTTCCATCTATGAAAACTGTACCAACTCCTCTTTAATGCTATATCTACCCAGGGACATAGTTAGTCCACTCTTTCTTACAAATGCTACAAGTTTGCTTAAATTGAACCTAGTGATCTACAGCTCTCCAGTTTACTCTAGAGCTTTTAAAAAAAATGCTGCTGTGATCCATTTCTCAGACTCAGAAGATGAGTTATACCACAGGCTATGGAAAACAAACTTGCAATTTTGCACCCAAAACCCCCAAAGAATTCCTTTAGATCCAGTAGACAAATATCTTCTGGTCCTGGAATATTTTTTTGAAAATTTATCTTGTTGATATGTTCTGAAACCACTTACATTTCAATGAGAGAATTTTTTGGTCCCCTTCAGCAATAAGAATTGACTCATGTGAAAGAGTCCTTAATTGCTTATGCAATAAACACACATGTAAGTAGTTGCTGGATTTTTCTCCTCTAGCCTTACCTTCCCAAGCCTCAACTGCCAATCGGCCCTACTGAAATTAAGGCAGGCTTCCAATTTTGGTTGGGGCTTGGGGTTTTGTTGTTGTTATTTTTAAGATTCACTCACTCTAACCATCCCCTCCTCTCTCAAAGAAGAAGAAAAAAAAGTATAAAGCCAGTTAAACACTAACCAAAATTCAGTTCCATTCCATTGTCTCTTCCGAAAGAAAACTGTGATTTTTATTAATTTATTTTTAAGTATGACCTTTTAATACTCTGTTTACTCTGCTGCTCTTCTGGATCATTTTAGAGTAATTTCTGACCAGCAGCATAAAGGCATTCTAAGTGCCTTATAATTTTTTAAAACAACCTTCATGCTGCCTGTAACCATTTATCCCTTTACCTGTTTTTTGGGGGTTTTTACCAGACTCTGAATTTTAAAGTTAAATACTGTAATGGTTTCTTTTTCTCCTACATGGAAATCATTGTTAAAAAGTAGCTACTAGTGTCTCAATTTAGGACCCTGCTCAAGGCCATGAGTTACTTCTCTTTGGGATTCTCTAAAGAGTTGCTTCAATGAGCTACCATTTAATATCCAAAATTACTTGCTTGCCAATCAGACAGACTGCATCATGACTTTTATCCAAAACAAAGGAATACTGAAGCTTCCCATTTCCATAAGGACATCATCTCCAAATTTAGCAAAAAACACCCACCAGCTCAGCACAAGGTCCTGTGGATTGCTTCCCAAAGCCTAGTAGCACCCATAGTGGGCAAACAGAGAGTACTTACAAGTACAACTTTGTGGTGTAGCTACTCACAGGTGGGCCAGAGAAGCCCTGGTGCTCTTCCCTCAAAGGAAAGCCAATGAAGGCTCATCCTTGCCATGCTCAGGACCACTCTATCAAACTGTCTGAGCTTACAAGCACTTACTTTTCCCCATCAGCGAAAAACACTTTACTGCAAGGTGCTGAAACAGTTGTTTCAGTAGAAAAGACACAATACAATGACAGATTTAAAGTATGAAAGTCACATGCACTGAAAGGTCAAGTGCACTGACTGGAATCGTCAAGTTAA
>VXBL01001518.1:3801958-3891385 GCA_013400195.1 Aramus guarauna | reverse complement strand
GGCTGCGCGGCGGGGGGAGGGTGGGGGAAGAGGGGCGGCGCGGCGGGCAGCCCGGCCCCCAGCGGCCCCTCAGCGTGTGAGGGCCGGCGGCCACCATGGAGAGCTCCGCAGGGCCGCCCCCGAACCAGCGCAGGGCAGAGCCCCGCCGGCGGCAGCACGGCTGGGGGAGCCATTTTGTCAGTGGCGAGGCCCGAGGGCGCGGAGGGGCTGCCTTTCCCGGGCCCCAGTCGTCCCTCGGCACCCCTTCAGAGCGAAGGGCGCGTCCGTTCCCTCACCAGGGTGCCCCTCCCCTACAGCACCACCGTAAGACCCCCCACAGCCTCAGCCCTCTGCAGTGTTAAGGTGCTGGGCCAGGGAAGAAGTTCCCCCCAAAGAAAAACCACAAGCTCCCAGCACCAGCTAATTGAGCCAAAGTTCTCTGCTCCACACCCTTGGAGCTGAACAACAGCGGACAAAGGAGGCAGCCAGGAGCTGTGACAGCACGAGCTGTCCCCTCCCAGGCCCTGACACCCCTCAAAGCTGCACGGGAAGAGAAGGGGGCAGAGGCACCACGGGCCTGATCTTTGCAGATGCAGCAGGTCCCAGCCCTTCCGTTACATACAAACCATGCAAATTCTGCGTAGAGCAACAGGTCCAACCATATCCAGGGCATAAGACAGGGCTTTGCCTTGGGAGAAAGGTTAGTACCACTGTACTAAATCTAAAGCTAATCTGGTCATTCTTCATGACTGTTCCATATTACGTTAACTTTACGGATGAAAAAAAAAATCCAAGTACTTCTTTGTCTTCTGCTGTTAATTTCATCCTCTCTCCTCCAATTTAGCATATCCTCAGATATACCAGTGCAGGTTGGCTGTCAAACTGGACTGCTGTTGAGACCACAGAAATTAGCTGGGTTTAAAAAAACCCAAACCAAAAATCTCTGAATTTGGCATCACTTACATATCTGCCAACAGATCAGTTCTAGCAAACATCTAAATAGCAAACATCAGTCAGTTCTAGCAAACATCCAAATATATACATATAACCATATTTAATCAAATGCAATATATCTAAAGAGTTGCTGCTTTGCATCTCAGCTAATAATACAGCTCTTAATGCATTACTAGTACTGAACTGTGCAAGCTATTTCACACAGTAAATCAGGAATTTAAGAAAGAAAAGGCATTCAGGGGTAAGTTTCCAGCAAGGTCTTGGTCCTTGCCCCATTCAGGTCCCAGGGAAAAGGACGGCATCTGAGGTGAGCACCTGCCATCCTGAGCATGCAAAGCTGTTTGACTCAAGCAAAAATACATTAAAATTGATGGGTTACACGGGAGCTTGTTTTGACCTTGCTTTTTTATTATGTGGCCAAGACAGCGCAAGCAAGAAACTTTGAATGAAATATCCCTGTAAAGAGACTCAAGAAAGCAACTGAAAGTTTTAAGGGAATCAGAATTATAAAGCCTTGGGTTATTTATTGACTCCAAAGTTTTGGAAAAACAGAATTCTACTAATTCCATGTCCACAAGTAAAATGTGTGCGTGCACACAAAAAGAGAGCTGGAATACATTAGAATATCATGAAAGAAAACCCGGATGACTATTCTGGATTCATTGTTAAGCTTTCCAGTAGTAAGAATTACTACTGTATACCACATGTTCTGCAAATGTCTGTCATTGTACAACCGATTTAAAAGGCCTGTTTCTAAAAAGAACAAAAGCTCCTTTGCTTCAATAGCATGCACATGTATCCACTCAGAGTATGGAGTGAGAGCATGGGATGGGGAGGGCAATAAGTACATGTTGCTCCTATAGACTTAGCATTGCTTAAAATAGAACAAGGAGCAGGGGGAATGAATTCAGTCTCTTATTTGGAATCAAGAGAAGCTTGGTAAATAAATGCAGCTCGAGCATTTGACAGCGTGGAACAGCAGAGAGATTCTCCTATTATAAGAAATTCTTTTGTCCGTACATTTCCAAACACACAGGGGGCCTGAGACCTTGCCGAGCGTTGTCAGGAATCACCTCCTCATCTCACCTCCTCATCTCACCTGAAGTGCAGTTGCAAGAAAGATGCCACTACTTTCAGTTGCTCACTTCTCTCACGAGTCTTCTCATCACGCGTCTTGTCTCCTGGGTTATGAGGTAAAAGGGGCTGATGCAGTCAGAACTCTGGTTAAGGAAAAGCATAGCATAATTTTATTTTGTTATGATGCTGTGCCAGGAGTAGACATTATCAGCTTCTAGGCAGCATACCTAGCGCCCTGCTGGAACACAGCCAGTCATATCCAGGCACCACCTGAAGAAAAGGCTTGTGCAGATGAAATCTTGCTGGGTTCCACCCCCTTCCCCCAATACCTTAGGTTGATGTGATAAATGGTGTTGTGTCTCCCTACAAACCACACCTCCTCACAACATTAAAAATAATAATTTGAATGACTTTTTTTTAAAAAAAATACAACAATGGCTAGAAAGAGACATTAGCTAGCACAGTTACCTTGGGGTTTTATTGTCATTATTCTAACATATTGCATCTTGCCTCATGAATATACAGGGCATGTGCCTTTGTCATTAGGACAGTAGCAAAACCTGCATTAGGGAGAGAGAACTGCAGAACTCTACCTAAGCCCTTAGCTTGTCATTTAAGCTTTTTCATGTAGTATTGTCTCTAAGTCTGCTAGAGACTCTGGAAGGGGCATTCACGTTGCCCCAACTCACCTCATGGTGAAAGCAAAGCTGATTGATTTCTTGTGTTCAAGATATCAGACAACTTCCAGTAGCACCACTAGTAGCGTTGTGATTGTAGGAACTTAGGAACACAATTACAAAGAGAAATGTGGTCTTGCAGGTAGAAGTCAGTGTGCCTTTATAATCCTGACAGTTTCCCACAAATGCCAGTCAAATGAAAGTATTTCTGAAAAGCAGAGTCATATTTTAGTTCCTGTTCAGCTTTGCCACCAAGTGGCCATTCCACTCCACAGATTTTAATACATAATTAAAAAGAAAAAAGCCTGATTCCTATTCTGACTGGATATCCCAAACCATTAGCTAGCACTGGGCTGCTTTCTGAACAACTGCTTTTGTAACCAAGAAACAATCCAGCCAGAGAAGCATATGGAATAACCACACCAATCCATCTCATTCTGTACCCTGGGGAATGAAGTCATTTGGGATGCAGATGATCCCTGTCTTCCTCCTGCCCTGTCTCAAACCTGTACACACTGAAGCTGTGTGCAAAAACAAAAAGGTGTTATGTTAAAACCTAGACTTTTCTGATGCCGCCTCTGACAGTACTGCAAGGTATAGTAGCAACTATATTTTACTACATCATCACCTCAGACAACAAGTGCCATTTATTGAAGTTCAGACAGAAGTTAGACATAAAAATGACTATGTGAAATTCTGTAACTATCTCATGCAGGAGGTCAGATGATCGGATCAGTCCCTTCTGAGTGTAACAGCGACATATCTTTAAAACTGGCACAATGCAATGTCCCAGAATCATCCAATTACCCAACAAGGACTTTTTGAAAACTCTAAGAAGGAAATTGAATCACAGGAGAGAGAGATATATTCCAGATCCCAGGAGAAAGATGCATAGAGCAAATCATGCAGAGATAAACCAGGTCTGAGAGGGGAAGATGTGCTATAAGCAGGAGAATAAGATGAGGAAGACAAAACTTTTATGAGGTTGTTCCATTTCATTGACTCTCACTAGCGACTGCTTGAAATTGTCCTTTCTGAATTGCCAGAAACAGTATTGCGGTTGGTATAAACTGTGAGACTGCATCAGAACAAGCCACATTTTATTTTAAATACATTTTGACATATTGCTGTACTGAGTTTCAATATGAATACTTGAAAGCTTTCTTTTAAGAGGACAAGATTTTCCTGCTCTCCCAAGCCAGTTAATGGCAAACCTTATTATCTATTACACAAGGGCATCATTCAGAAAGGTCAAAAGCATGGTCTTAAGCCATTTTCTCCAGTACCACAAAATCATTATCACCGCAATACTCTAGTCACCGATGTCAGCAAATACTGAGAAGCTGCACTGACTTTAAAAAAAAAAACAAACTCAAAACCAACCAACCAAACAAAAAACCCAAACAAACAAACAAAACAAAAACACAACACAAAAAAACCCAAAACCAACAAACCACAAAACCAAGTTATCAAATTATTTTTGCTGGTATAAATTACAAACTACTTGACTGTTACAGTTCTATCCTGTTACACTTCCTTCCTGCACACATTTCCTTCATTACCTGGTAACCTCTAGGCACAGGCTGTGGAAGTACAGACTACATTTAAAAAGCTAGTCAAGGCCACAGTCATTCCTTGCATCATATCACAACTATAAAAACACAGGTTAAGGCAACCCAGCCCGTGCCACTTAGCCTGACTCTAGAATTTTAGGCGATTTTTTTCATACCAAAACCTACCAGCCACATCTCTAATTTGAATCTCACACATCTGGAGTGATGGTACCTCAAACTCTTCCCTAGGTTCCTCAAATCACCACTCACTTGCTCTGCTTAAAGCATTCCTTCCCCCGCCCTTATTATCTAGTTCAAACTTTTCCTTCCTTAGCCTTAAGTGATTGCTCTTTCTCCTACCATCTGAGACCAAGCAATTCCCTCTCTTCATTTATCTTACTACCTTGATGATATTAATAGACTATGATCCTGTCACCTCTACTCTAAAAATTGAGTTCACTCTGCTTTTTGCTGCCCTCCTTTGTGTTCTCTCTAGTTTTCTTAGAGCCTCCACAAGCAGGAGACTTAACTGACAAAGTATTCAAGGTAAGCAGGTCTACATATAGGACCTTATTAAAAACCAACAGTCTTGTTGCTCTATAACAGGAACCATGATGTAAACCAGTGTGAATTTTAAATTTTATTTTTTCCCCTCCCTTAACTTTGACAAAGCATGTTGATCCATGAACACGATGTGCTATAGATCAGAGAAATCTCATTAAGCAGTTTTAAAGGAAATGGGGGGAGGGGGAGAACAGACCCACAAAAGCCAGAGAGATGACAACCCAGTTGCTGCCGAGTAGATGCACTCTTTTCTCACAAACACATCTGGCCATCATTACCAGATGGCAGAAGTACAACTATACCTCCAGCCTACCCCTCTGCATCCTGTTAGCAAGCTACTGAGACCAACCACCATCAAGTATTACTAAGAATTAACTGTTCCATTGGGACTGGATAGCTTAAGAAAGGGTTGAACAAAAAAAATGACCCCCAATAACTGGGCAAACCTGAGGTCATGACTAATAGTCGAATGCAGAAAAGGATATCCCAAAATAATCCCACATAAAGATTTAAAAGCTTTTCTACTACATATTTTGTCCCAGTAACTTTTTATGCAACTAAAAAAATTATCAAACCGCTGGACAGATGTGGGCTTTTAACCCCCTGTAAGCTATGAAAAAATATTATAAATTTATTTTCTGGTCTGTAGCATTTCAGCTCTTCATATGAATTACACCCTTGTGTTCAAATCAGTAGTTTACTGTGAAAAATCAGTTGAGGCTCATACGCACACACCTTTCTCTCCCTTTTCAGATAAGTAAGGTGTCATAAATACCTGACTTACCTGCTATATTAAATAGCTTCTTTTAAGTCTCTAAGGGCAGTCCACCAAAATTAGTCTACAGCACTGAAATGGTTAACATCAGCTGAGGTTTTTTTTTCATCTATCTGGAGAAACTAACAGAACTACCAAAGCAAATGGAAAATTTATTTATGTGGTATTTCACCCGATTAGGAACAATTAGTACATAGGGCCATGGACAATCAGTTACTTCTTAAATGTATTTAAAAATACATATCTGATTTCTAAAAATTTGTAGTTGACTTAAAGCATAATGTGAACTTGCATTTGACTGACATATTTTATATGTAAAAAAATGTCAGTCTGAACCTTTAAAAAGCTGAAGCTTAGTATGCTGTATTGGAACTACAGGAATTTGAAAGCAAATTATTTTCAAGCAATAAAACATGTACCTCCATAGGAAATAGAACGCAGAGATTTTTCAAATAGCATGTAAACTATTATGGTAGCTTATACAATTACATATGTATCAACCTATGTATCTCACAACCAACACCTTGTCAGGTAAGAGAGGCAGAAATATGCACTCATTAGTTAAATTAGCCTTGGCATTCCAGCCAAGTAATTCAAGGTTAGTAAGTCAAGATTTGTAAATCAAAGCAAGTTACTTGTGTTCGGCTACCGTTTACTCTTCACATCGATGTCATATGCTAACATATTCATGCTTTAATGTGGTTTAAGCTACTTAAAACAATCTTTAATAGTTTGGGTTTTTTAATTTTATTTGGGGTTTTTTTGTAATTAGCAAGAGTTCTGTGCTTGCAACTCCCTCAATTGGCAGTCATATAAGAATTAACTGGTGTAAATTTTGAGTGAAAAACCCTGGAATGATAGATATCCCTAGACTGCCATCAAAATCACTTTGCCTGAGTAGTAAAAAAGTTCAGCTTAAGTTTAACAATATAAAATAATTCTTAGATTTATTACTAAAGTGCAACTTCATTGTACTGACTTTTCTCATGTATTCATATTTTAAATGATTTTGATTAGTGATATATACACACAAAGCTTCTCAAGCCTAAGATTCACTGGTGAATCATCTGGGACTGGGCCACCCCAAACTCAAGACAACCCTCCTTCAATAAGCCTAATGTAAGTTTGTTTATAAATAGACACTTAATCTTCTTATTCATGAGTATATTCAGTGCTTACTCACTCAAGAATGAATACTAAAACAATTCTATTGATGCCAGTAAGGAAGTTTAGGTTTCTTCAGCTGAACTCATCCATTTGCATCTGCTTCCATAAATACACTAGCAAACATTTTCGGTATTCTGAAGTGACAGTATAGCTGGTCTAAGTATTTTTCCATTAATCAAATAGCAATTTTAAAAACATTTCCAAGAGGGGTTTTTGTTTTAAAGGATTAAAAAAAAAAAATCCTTCAATGAACTAGAAGAATAATGCAGACAGAAAATAATTCCTGCAGTAGTGCAAAAGGATAAAAAAAAAAATTAACATGCTTTTAAAGAAACATTTTCTCAAGCTTTAAAGGTAACTCCCATCAGTGATGGTTAGTAATGGTGGAATAATTGGCATAAAAAGGAGCATTACAGATACCTAACTAGGTTTGAAAAGGTTCTGGACTATGCAGTGATAAAAACGCAAGAGGCAGCAAGCACAGATGGATGAAAATCTCATACATTTGCCTTTGCCACCCATCGTGCTAAACAGGAGGCAGCACCGAGCTAGGAGACTCCAGAACACATCTAGCCTAAGTGAGGTATTTGTAACACCCAAGCACATTTTTATCTTTGCCCCAGCTGGCATAAACACTAACTTAACCTACACTGTTTGCCCAATGTCTATTTATACACATAGCACTGGTATGTGTTTCTGCAGTTTCATTTACCATTGTATGAACATAATTAAAAGACTCCTATAAAGAACATTGCCTACTCTCTGCATCAGTCAATCTTCCCTTCTCAAAAGCTTCAGCAGCAGACTGGTGCTGAGGAACCTCTCTGCACAGGAATCTATCCATTAAAAGAAAGAAAGAAAATTCAGACAGACCAATTACAGCGTGTTCTTGGAGTGAAGAGATATAATGCACACATTTTCTTTCAATTTGGCTGCTTCACCTATACATCTGTTCCCTTCTATTCCAATCCACCCTCTCACTCTTGTCTTTTGCTTTCCTCCTCTTCCTTCCCACACCCCTACCCTGACCCTCTCCCCAAAGGCGTTTTGATACAAGACCTGCACGACTGCCAGTTATCTGGAACCCTGCCTACACTTTATACATCCTACCCCAACCACCACTGGTAAGCCAATTTCAGCAATGTTAGCAATCATGGGAAATATCAGTAAGACAGTTCCTTCCCTCTCCCAAATTCCCCACATTGTAACGTGGGTGCAGCAGCCTTTAGGAAGGACCAGGCACTTACCTTGCACGTCTCTGAAGCGGAGTGCGTTCTGGTTAACTCGCTAGTGCTGGACTCTCCAGCACATACACCATTTGAACAAATCTGCTGCTCAGTAGGTCTGAGTATGATTTCCATAAACGGCGTCCACAAACTCTGTTGCCTTCGAGAAGGAACTGTGCTAGGTAGTTCCGTTTCCATATACAGAAGGATTCTATTTACGCAAATTTGCGACTGCTAGAACACTGAGATACTCTTCATTTTATTATTGCTCTTTTTTGCTCCCTATGCAGTCGGGTCTAAACACATTATTACAAACACAATGGGAGAGCATACAAATATAGGGAATAAGAAACTTGTGTTGAGGAGAACTGAAATTAAATTATTTTAAAACATAAATTTGAGTGTGGGGGAGTTTCGCTTCATTTAATTCCATCCATTAATCTATTCTGCAGCTAGAGACAGATAAATTTCACAAAGAAAGCCCTGGTTATGTTGTATCAAAGCTTACAAACTTTATAAACTCTAAGAAGAAAGACTGTTCCAAAATAGCTGCTGAATTCCTTGTGGAAGCTCCCTCCTCACCCTTCTTACAGGCAAGAGTGAACTTTAATGAGCTATTAAACTAACACATAATTGATTTTTCTAGGGTTTAAATGGCCAATAAATATCAGAGACTTACAAGTTAGCAGTCAGTCGAATTACAAGGTAGAGATTAACTTACCTCACTAAGACTTGCAGGCACAAGCTACAGATGAAGTAAAGGTATTTTTCCAGCTTCAGGTTTTCTCCCACATTAAATACATTGCTGAATCTACTTCAGTTTGTTCCTGTTCCAATATACTAACATACTAGCTGGTATGGAGCTGTTTCAGAGGTTATGTCCCAACTTTCCCTTTTCAGGCTTCTGAGTTAATTTCATAGTAAGTAATTCATACAATTGATAAACAACTCCATATCTGTTGGGAAACCTTAATCAAATAGTTGTTTCAGTAAAATAGTACTCTATCATTTCACATTTAGAAAACTAGTAAAAGTTTAGTACTGTTGAAAGTTCCATGCTATTAAATTGACAAAACCATTAGGTGAAAAAGTCCATTTTTTGGAATGAAGGGATGAAAGAAGAGAGTGCTTTGTTCTGGTAACCACAACTAGTGGGGGCAGTTAAGTACAAAGCAGTGTGCAACATAATCCCAAACGTAAAACACAATTTAGCATGACGTAGTTACATGAGATTGTTACAATAACAGATATAACAGCAATTCAGAAACAAGAAACTGAGAAGTGACATTTATTAAAATGAACGAGACTCAACCTCAGACTAAACGACAAAACCTGATGCACTGAGGTGCAAAACACGAAGTGAAAATGAAGAGCCTCACCTACAGCCATGGCGAGAGCAGATTCCCAAGGAGTACCATGCACTAGAGGGCAGCCTGGACCTTCCGCTGCCTGGGCAAGAACCACGGCAGCTCCGCTCCCCCACTCAGGGCAAGCGGGTAACAGCACCCTCCTGCACACTGCTGAACAACTTCTAACCGCATGCCGGAAAGTGTTCACAAGAGCAGGAGTGCAAGTGATACTTCTCACTACAGCAATCATTTGTTATGACTCTTTTGTCTAAGAATCCTACCTGCATACACTACCATCTTGCACAGATTCTGTAGTTTCCCCTCCAAAAAGAAGTCATGAAATACTTTTCAAAGGATGCCTAATTACTGTCTATTATGAGGGGAGAGTTAAGCACAGAGTTGTGATGAAAAACATCAAACCCAGGGACAAAATTACACATGTCCTCCAATCTAACCAACTATTTATTACATGAACTTTGTTAATGATCTAGAATAAACAATTCACTCTTGTTTGTTAGTGTATAAGAAAATAAATCAGCAGTTTCAGGCCAATGGATGAGTAAAGCCAAATAGCGAAGAAAGTTCATACACAGACAGGTAAATAGAACTATTTTCATAGATTTATTTGAAAAATACTTACAAAAGCAAGTATGTTTGACACTAAAATAGTTAAACTTATTCTGTGTTTACATTGGTGTAATTAAGCGTGCAGCATTAACAGTCTTTTCTGTTTGAAGCATTGTTAGTTTGCCTTAAGGAAGTGGGGAAAATTCTGGTTTACTGATGAACAAGGTCTCCTGCCACTTCCTCAGCAGCAACTACAACTGTGATCTCTGCCCGAGATCTCAGCACACTGAAACCTGGGTGTGCTTTTCTAACTGCCAGCCTGCCAAGTGCAGAATTACTGGAACCTGAAAGGCAGGTCAGGTTTTTTCCCCGAGGAAGGAATGAGGGAGAAGGAAAGGAAAACAAAAGGATTGGGTTTTTTATGTGAAGAATTTACCAAAGCTACATTTCATGAGAGAGTCCTTAAAAATGTCCTTTTGTTAGTGTCCGTCTTCCTTCAAAACATGCACATACTTCTGAACTTACCCGTAAACCAACACCCCTGAAGCTTACCATTCCTACAGCACTTTTTTGCTAGGAGAGGCCAGGACTAGAATAGCTAAGATTCCCCATCCAGATAGCAGTTCAGTAGTGTCAGAAATGAAATACAGTGCAATTAGTTTCCACATACTGTATAGCTACATTTTAAAACAAAACTGGCGCAGATACTGACTGAAAGAGTTTGCTGTCGCCATGTAATCCACGCTCTGGCAACAGCTATAGACTGTTCTCAGAGCAGTTTATCAGGGCACATGCAGTGGATAGGATCTCACCAGCCATTATTTTGCATGGTGCCAGTAGCTGCTGCTGCTCGAGCCAGCATATTTCTGTGTGCCTCGGAAGCAGAAGAAAAAGTCCCATCCATCACATGCATTGGCAGCATTCGCCTTCTGCCAGGCTGAGGGGTGTAGCTGTTCTGCCGCCAGTCTTCTTCCGGGGGCATATCAACTCTCCTTGGACCCGGGGCCTTAACGCAAGAAGGGGGCACAGGACAACCTTGAGAGGCACTAGGATCCCAAGAAGGCTCATGTGGTATTCTTAAAGTGCTGTAGTCTGTGCTGGCTGGTAGCCTGCAATCGATGGCATAAGATTCATGCGTTCGATGCCGTGAAGGCTGCTGGAGGAAGCCTTCCTGTAAACTCTTGCCTGGCTGGCCAGCATGTTTCCCCCAGAGCATTGTTCGTTTATCTGGTAACGTGGCTGTTTGCCTGGCAGGGTAGCTCGTGTTCAGCCAACGGCCAGAGACACTTGATGCTCCACCTCCTAAATGCGGATTTACAAGAGGTTTTTGCCCCTGGGAGAGGGTGCCTTTGGGTGCACAAGGGAGGCTCCCATAGCTCAGTGCCACACCTGCGTAGTCTTCACCTTTGAAAGCTTCACACCTGTCAGGCACAACCAAAAGTTTCTGGATGATGTTCTTCTGATCTCCTGGCGGGGGGAAATAAAAGCAAATTTTGCTTAGTTATATTTTTTGTTTCACCCTCTCAGAACTTTCAGCTGTGGCCAACAGGTGACAGAAGAAAAACTAAATTACTAGTACATCCAGTTAGTGGTTGACATGCAGTTCTGAACAAAAGCTAGCTGTACTCTTTCTAGCATTCACTTTCCTCATTGCATTTCCTTCCTTATCCTACCACAGCTGCTGTCACAGACTTCAGATTTCTTTAATAGATCTTGTAGCATCAAAGAGGAGCCCAACAAAATATTTCAAGTCTAGTGGATCAAACTGGTTTTGATGGCTGTCACAGGAAAAATAATTCTCATGCAGGAATTAGTTATTTCTATTGGTACAGTTACACATGTGATTTGCTGGAACAAGTAGCTTGTGGAAGTATTCTCATACATGACAAGGTGGTGGGTCTTACTGCTACTTTTACACTAAAAATACCTCACAAAAATGTGAGTACAATTTTATATAAATTTATCATTATGATAAATGTTCCCATAAAGATTATTCCATTCTGTTATGTCCGTTTAGCATAGAATCATGGAACGACTCAAAAGGGCATAGAAGAAAAAGAATGTGATTTATCCTTCCAGATTTCTGGAAGAATTCAGGCAGATGGTGAAACATTATGGAAGATCAGATCTGAAGAGCTGTATTTCAGCAATATTTCTGATCACGAAGGAGGATGAAAAGTCCTGTGATTACCTGATGGTTTACGTGCCTTGCCCACCATGCTGGGCATCAGTACATCATGGGGTAGGTGCTGCACCTGCTTTGGGTTGTGCTGGGGATCAAAGGGAAACACAGAAGGATCATGGGGGAAAGGAAGGGAAGTGGAGCTGGAAGAACGGTGGCTGGTGTCCACTGGCATTTTCCTCGTATTTGGTGCTTCCTTTTATAAAATGAGAAAGGAGAAGAAAAGAACATAAAACGATGAGTAAACACAGAGTTGGGCTGAATCAAGCAAGTATGGTGTTGATCCAAGGAAAGGGATGAACCACCGGAACAGAAACATGCATCTGTACGTGAAAAAGAAACACAAATCAAAACTGCATCAATGCAGCAAGGCTCCTTGTGCAGTGGTGGGCTACTTAGAAGGATCATTTGACTGGAAATATACCACAGAGAAAAAGCCAAAACAAACACAAACCACTCATGGAGGTTTGGTTCACAAACTGAATCCACAGAACAATGGCAGGTCAGTCAGCACTGGAACTGCCATGCTACACAAACCATGAAATAAAGAAGGATATTGCTGATCCTTCCTTCCTATTTCCTAGCAGGCTTTACTGAAAGCTCTGATTTCTGACTATGACCAGATTGACCTGTTGCACCTGAAGTATTTCCCAGTGCTGTACCAATTCCCTCTATTAGAAGGCACCAAGCACAAAGCAGGGATGGCTGAATGGCACAACAATAACTAACTTGAGGAGTGGTGACAGACAGCCACCCCATCAGCTGTTTCTGTTGTGAGGATAAAACCTTCAGCAGAGGGGGGTGTTGGACAGCTAGAGGTTTTTAATTGCTTCTGCCAGCACCTCCAGGTATGCTTTAAAGCCCTCAACTAAAGCACGCTCAGGAACAAACATTCAGAAGTTGACATATTCTTAGTTCATGGTACACAGCAGAAAGATAGAATCACACTAATCAGTCTGCATAACTGATTTTGCAACTGAGACTCTTCTACACTTATTATGCAGTTGGTTTGAAATCAAAACTTAAGCGCAGTTTGCACAAAATTCAATCTAAGCCAAATCTTCACAGTGTATCTGGCTATGTTGCTAAACACCAACAATAATCTGTTACTGTTTTCCTCACTGGCAGTTTTAATTTGCACCTAAGCAGGTCAGGCAGAGATAAAGAAAAAAAACAAAAAAAACAAAAAAACCAAAAAAAAAAACAACCACCAAACCCCAACAATCTCCCTATTTTTAGTTACTTCTTGTATGTAACTGGCTGCATGTTATGTACTAAGTCTTGAATTGTCTCCCATTTATGCTTACCTCTACTCCCTAAAAATGCTACTCGCTGAATATACCCACAAGGGAGCTGCAACCTTCACATGGTTAGTGGTGTCTATTAAAAGTCACAGGTATATTAGAAGCTTTCTTTAAGTCAACTGAAAAAAAACATTTATACTGCATGTCTTTGTATACTGGCAAGTAATATTAGTTCACATGCTTACCAGCTACAGCAGGTACTACTCTGCAATGACTACTGAAGAAGATGGCTTTGTTAATTAAAGATCATTCTTCCAAAAAGAAAACAAAAATTCACAATGACAAGCTTTCATCATGGCTTATTATTCAGTTGTCTGCTGCCTTGTTTGTTAACTACTAAATGCAGACAGAGAAAACAGAACCCGACACACAGATGATGGCTCTTTAGAAAGCTGTACATCATTCTACTTACAAAACTGTGAGAAGAGACCAAGGTCTCTTCTCTGTTCGAGATGACTGTCCCACTGAGACTGCGAGCAATGCGACGGAAATTCTCTGCACTGTACATTTCCTCCTCTTCTGGTTCCCTGCTATGTTCTCCGGTATATGTGACCTGCAGACAGTATCACACATTTCAAAAAAGGCTCTCCATGATATCAATTTTGTATAATAATTATAGGAAAGAGATCAATATAAATCTAATAGACTTCTTCAATGAAACTCCATGACTTTTTTTTTTTTTTTTTTTAAATCATTCATTCAGGTATTACCTTGAAAACTTAGAGCAAATGGATCTGGTGATTAAAAATATTATTCCTTATAGCCTTTCTTTCTTTGGTGAATATATACCGACTGATTTGTCTAAGTGAGATTCACTCTCTTATAAATATCTGAAGCCAGGACAAAAAGTCTTTATGGGATGAATCTACCTGAAGGACTGACTGCTGCTACAGGCATCACTGCCCCACAGGGATAACCATGGCTGCAATTGACAGCCATCCTATGATAAAGTACTACAGCCTTCTCATAACCAAAAAAAAATCTAGTATTATTTGATTTGATTATTTGATGAGTGCTGGAAGTTTGTTAATCTTGTATTAGCAAGGGAAATGTTTATTCCTCCTTTCTTTTCCTCTGTTCTATATAAGCAAGACCATTTAAGCTCCCTTTAACAAGTATGGAAGTATTATAGGAAGTGTCATTTCCCCTTGAAAATACCTGAATGTTTGCATGTACAGGCACTGACAGGTCACTGCCAGTTATTTAAACAGTTTCTCCTCAAGGAAAGGAAAAAAAAAATAATAATAAAAAGAAGCATTCTTCTCCCACTCTGAGGTGACCAACTACTGATCGTGGCAAATACCAAATTATCCCCTCCTTTCAAAATATGTAATGACACAGGAAAAAAAAAAAATCTGTGCCCCTGCAAGTGAAAACATCGAGTAGTAGTTATTGTAAGTTGTGACGCAAGGCAGTTCACATCAGTGCGTTCAAAGAGACTAGATCTTAAATTTTTCAGGGGTATTTTCCTCAGTCAGAATTTATAAAATCTGATTGCATGCGAACTGCATGTAGCATGAGTCACTCTTTTTAGCTAATGAATCTTGAACTAGACTGCACTTAAAATTCACTCTAACATTAGCATCAGTGACCCCAGTACCATTTTCACTACATGTTCAACTTCTCCCACTAAATTCTTTCACTTGCACAGGCCAAGCCCTTCCCTCTCTAGCACATCTTAAGTAACAACAAGTCACCTTGGAGACAGAAGAGACAATGGATCCACACAGACTGCGCTCGATCTCCGCTGTTGGGGTTTTCGAGAGACCCATGCCAGCTGTGGCATGCGGCTTCCTCACATTCAGGTTCACAGAGACTGGGAAGGAAAATGCTATGATTAAATTCAACACCTGATTGCATGTTATGGCACATTTCTGACTACCTTACGTCTGACTGCAGCAAAGACAGACTGACTATACACACAGAAGGAGAAGTCATCAGAGATCCTCTGAACATTAATACATAAGCTAACTCCCAGCATTTCAAGGGGAGACAGTCTATCAGCACACTCACGCCTGCCTCACTTGCCCTTTTGCAGGCTTCTGGGGAGCAGTTAATTAACTAAGAGTTAAGTGATTAAACTGCACACCAGCATTTGTCTGATACAGAGGTGAGATAGTTTAAGGGGCCTAAAGGGACAGGAAATCAGCTACCAGGAGCAAGTTACCTAAAGTTAACTTGGGATAAACAAGACTCATCAGCTTTAAATTCCCCACACATTCACCTGCTCATTCCCACCCAATGCCAGTTTGTCAGCCATTTGCTGTGCTGGTTAAATAGTTAGGAGTGTTATTTTTAACTAGGATTGCTACATTTACTTCGCTTCAGCGCAGTCCCCACCAACCTTTATAATCCTACAGTTTCTCATGGAACAGATAGGCCGATCAATGGCCTAAAGAAAATGGTCACAGGGAATCTCTCTATAAAGGAAGAAAGGTGATGCGCTGGTAACGACATATTTTTCAGCACTGAGGTCGCATTTGGAGGATCAGGTCTTTGCTTTAATCTCTGTTGTAAAGCTCTAGTAATGAAACAGAGGCATTTTCCCCATGATTCTCAATGCAAAGGTCTGACAAAACCAATTGCTATGAGGCAGAAAGCTTAGCAGCTTTTGCAGATGAATAGGTAATCCAAGCTAAAAGTGAGAAAGAGCTGTCCTAGACCCACTCAGGTGATTTTCATCCAGTTCACCACAGTAGATGCATGGGTCCAAATTTTTTGGTTTTATACAGAATTTGCAGAAATTGAGAAGAAATATCTGAAAGTCACAGCAAACCAGAAGATCTCAAACACAAACTTCACTTTAGAAGAATATCTGAACCTCATATCCCTTATATATGTACTGGGAAAATAGGCAAGAAAAGCGTCAGCCTAAGAAACAGGGCACTTGATGACAGAACTCTGAAGTTTCAGCTAACGCTAAAGCAATTGGGCTGTATCCTGCTAGACTTCCAGAAAGAGCTTCCAAAATCAGTATGCTAAGTAGGAACACATAAGACCTTCTGATTCAAGACCATGCAAGAGAGTATGTGCAAGGTTGTGAGGTCAGATCTTGCCTAACTCTGAAAGAAAACCAAAGGACAAACGGGAAATGACTACCTTTGGATGTGTCACCTGGTCTGCTAGTGGAGTGCAAGACAAGAGAGTTTCACAGAAAACTGGAGCTGCTGAATAAAAAAACCTGTTCAAGAGTTTACTGCAGTATTCACTCTGGGCACAGCCAGGCTTGATTTGTCAGGAACAATGGAGGCTCCACTTCCATGGGTGCAGGCTGGGGGAAAACCTCTCTTGTCTATGTATTGCAATATATATCACATATGCATATATATACACATATATGTATCACTTTAGTGCCGATCAAGTTTCAGGCTGCTTTGTATTTGACCAGAAAATTCATAGCTAATGCTATGACATGGATCATAAAGAAATTTGCTTCACTTGTGCCAAGCAGAGAATCAGTGCTGCCCTATCTCAGGCAGGAGATTAGATCAGCTTAAGTGGAACCAGACTGCTGTCATCAGACTCTAACTGAATGTCTCCAGCAACAGCTGGATGTTCTCACCAACAGCAACAGAATCAGGTCATTTGCTTTCAGCACCAACTAATCCACAAGGTCTCAAGGATCTTAGTGCAGATCGTGTGCCCCCAGTGCTGCTTTCACAAGTAATTTTCCAGAACTTCAAGCAGGTAGTCCTTAGCAAAACACAAGTTCAACTCCCATAGATCTGGAAACCCCTTTAAAAAGTTATTCCCCTCAACCAGGTACAGACTAAATTCTCAGATACAATACAATCAGTTAAAAGTCACAAATGTGGAGAACATTAACTTCAGGCATAGAAACAGTTTAATAAATTCCAGCGGTGATGTAGGACTTTAAAACAGCAAAATTCAGCAGCCTGACCTAACCAGCTAGCTCCCTACTTCAAAATAGGACCAATTATTTCTACATTACTCTAACAGATGTTGCTCTCTGTTTGCCAAGATCAACAGCTACTCTGCAGCCTCCCCAGGCAGTGCTATCACACTGCTTCTCTACCTGTATAGTTAGAATGTTTTCAGAGTCCACAGCCTGAATCTTTCTGCATCTGTGCACAAATTCATGCCCGTTTAACTAAATTGACTGGAAAACATACCTTCACCTATATTGGAGTACATAAGCAGGTCAACCAAGAAAATCAGCTGCATCATTCTTACCTGATTGGTCAAATGGATACCTAGCACTGTCCTGTCTTCCCAAGAAAGGCCTAGTGGCCTGAGATGCCTGCAGACTAGTCTGATAGAGGGATTCCAGTTCTGAGAGCTCCTGTTCTGTGTCTTGATTCCACTGTGGATGCAGATGCACTGGGATCCTGCTCAAGTCATCTCCAACTGCTCTCTGATCAGAAAGGGGTGGACTCCTCCCAGGTACAGGAAGCCATTCAGTATTCTTATTAGCGTTCTGAGAACTGTAATACCTAGTGACATTATCCACCCAACGGTCCACAGGCATAGAGGCAACCATGCTACTAGTAGCTCCATCATCCACCTGTTTCATTCCTCCATCATGACAGTGCCTTTCCAGGTAGGGTGCAGGGTCTGCTACATTCTGTCCACCTCTTCTACACAGCTCTTCACTGTGAGAACAAACACTCTTAGAAGCAACATGTTGGGCACTAAAACCCTCCAAAGAAACTACCTCGTCCCTAATATCCACAGTTGAGTGTAATTTTTCAGAAGACTGGTTTTTGTTCTCTTGGTTTTGATGGATTAGCTGTCTGTAACCAGAGGATGAAGGGTTGATGAAAGATTTTTGTGTTAATTTTGGAGACTTCTCATCCTGACACACTGCAGCAATCCAGCCTTTTTCATGAGTACCTTTTCTCTGGGAGACTGCATGCATTTTCTGAAACTGCTCTGCCAAGGAGCGAACGTGTCCCTTTGTACTAAAAGCCTCAGATTTGCAACCTCCTGCTGTGCCATATTCATCCTGTGAGGGTAATAAAATCTCATGGCTGTTTGCTCTGGAGTACTTATTTGTGTTCTGCAAAGGATCCAAGGAGCACTGCCGTGTAGGGGATGAAGTTGCAGGGCTCACTGCATGATAGCCTCCTAAGTGATCAATGCTGGGCTGCACTGGAGAGCTTGCAAGTTTGGAACAAGGACTGTGCTGGCTGTCCTTTTCTGGAGATGCTGCTTGTGGTGGATGCGGACAGGGAAACAGTGTAGGCAAAGACCCGGAGTTTACTGTGTTAGCCTTGGATTTGTACTGAGGTGTGAGAATAGGCGTTATGTTATGGACCTCTTCTAACTTGCTGCTACTGCAGCATTCCCTATAGTCTTTTGTCCCTGTGGCTGTGGTGTCAGCAAATTCCACACTATGGTGGGCATCATTCTCAGTTCTTGCAGACCTCTCTGTCAGCCCTTGCCTATAGGGAAAAGAGGGAACTTGGTCATGAAAATCAGCAGAAGCAGACTGGAAGTTTGGAGAGATCCTGTTGGATGGATTGCTTTCAGAAGGGGGCAAGGAGGAAGACTCTGGATATAATGATGAGTGCAATTCATGGCAGGAAGCAGGTGGGTGGAAGAAAGAACTGGACCCAAATTCCACTTCTTTGTTGGGTTCCAGTGGTAACTCCTGGCTCAGCAGTACTTGGAGCGGGCCAGTCTGTTCACTAAAACACACAGAAGGGTAAATGATTAGCAGTAGTCATTGCTTACGTTTATCCCTAGAGTGCAGAACTTGCACTAGGTGACATAAACCTCAATACACTTTTCTTTGGTAACTGTGTTCTGATGAAGACTGTGCATTTATTCAGTAGATACATACATGCTAGTTCTTTGCTTCTAATCCTGATTTCCTACTATAACTGATCTACCGAATCCATATCATATTTTTAAGAGTATTTTGCTAAAGTTAGGCTCTATATAAAGTATGCTTGTACAGCACCCTAGGCACTTTAACCAGCAGACTGAGCATGTGGGTAGGGATAGCTGTAAGAATAATAAAAATAGCATTTACATAAAATAAAACAACTGTTTCCAACATTAGTGTCATAGATATTTTTGAAAATACTTTGGACACGTTCATGATCTAAACATGAACTGACAATATTTCCCTCTCTCCAGGTAACTTCATGAAGAATAACTTGACAAATGGAAGGAACAGGTTGAAATTTCTCTCATATCATTGTAATCTGATCTTTGAGATATTTCTCTAACACATTAAATAAAGTTCAAGCTAAATATGTAACTAGTATTTTTGTAATAATTTGTATTCTAAGTACATGTCTAAAAATTAATTTGTATTCTTTTATGTACCAGTGCAAGAATATTATATCCTTGGGTCACACATGTCCTTGGCATTTTTCTGCATTTAGTTAGCATTTTAATATGCAGACAGAAAAACCAGTACCAAGTCCATGTGCCTGTGAGAAAATGACAGCTCCAATGGAGAACTTAAGGAAACTGTAACATCATTGCTTTCTTTCCTCCTTGAGATGCACAGAATGAAAGTTATCATGAAGACCTAGTTGGTGCGTGTAACAAAACAACCTTGTCTGTGAGTAATTGCAAACTTTGCACTGTCTACAGTGTTATTTATATGAAAGCAAGAGTACAGCACTCTGGCTATGAATAGATTCTTTTCATTGGCTGCAATATTAACATTTGGTTGGATATAACGTTTTGCAAAAGTAACGTTCTTTTCACAGAGCAGCAGTGAGCAAGTTCAGCATTAAGAAAATTAGTTTAGGAAGTCCCTTTCTTTCATTTTCTTAGAATCTGCCAAAATGCGTAACTGGGACTCTGCATTTCTCCTGTAAAAGAGGATATAATGGACCTCTGATTGACAAAAAGATCAGCCCTCATTACATATAATTCAGCTCCTGCAGGAAAAGAAAAGAACATTATGAACTATAGCCTGGCAGGTGTGCAAATTAACTGAGTTTCAGTATATAGCTCTATGTAGCATTAAAAACAAAAAAAAGAAAAGAAAAAGGATTCTCATCTGAGATTTCATCTAAGCTTCTGATAATACAACATGTAAGAAAGGGGAGAGGGAAGAAAAGTAGCAGTTCAAGAAACAGCCTAGAAATTGGATAGGGATGGTCTAGTGCTAGGAGGGAATGGCATGGGAAGAAAGAAGGATTAAGCTGCATGCTAAAGAGGGTAGGAAGAAAGGATCAGTTACAGAGTTAATTATGCTATAGTTAAAGTCAGAATGGAAGAAAGAATCATGAAGAGACACTGAAGAGGCTGCTAAGGCAGGCTACAGAATGCTGGGAAGCACAAAAAGAAAATGAAGAATGATACAGCATCAGGGAGAGTAGTCAAGGTGACAGGATCAGGATCCAAGAGTTGTACCAGTGCACCACTAGAGAAGTGGACTAGAAAAGATGAGTGTACTTGACACTTTTCAAACTACTGACCACTAAAAAAAAGCTGGTTGCTATTCCCAACATTAAAGCAATTATAGCAAGATTTTTCCTGTAGTTCATTCTTTTATTGAGTCCTGAAACTGCTCCTGATTGTAAACAGTTGTACATTTCATCCAAACACACCCCCTGCCCCCTTTTTAGCCAGCTTATTGTCTGTTGTACTCTTCCCCTTGGTGCATAAAACATTGATGCCACCAGGCACTGACTGCTACAATTCTCTGTCACAGACCACATTTTGAACACATGCACATTGAACTATTCTATAAAGACTGGGAGAAAGAAAAAAGGCAGTACTTGACCATCTTAAAATAGGATTTAGCCTAAAGAAGAAAATAATAGGGAGTAACACTGTAGGATTTGGACTATCCAAGGGAATATATATATATATATATGTATAGGTTGCTATTTATTTCCAGACTGCACTGCTCATAGATGCAGCTCAGATCTGGGTCTAGGTGATATACTTGGACTACCTTGTAGACTGGGCCATGGTGCCGCCCTGTGGTGGGTGGCAGGTTGGCGGCGGCAGCGGCTGCGATGGCTGTTGGTGCTGCATGCGATCCTGGAGGCTCCGGGCTTTTCGGATACTGATTTGCAGCTTCTTATCGACTAGGGCTCTGCTGTGAGTGCTAGCGCTGGCATCATGCATGGCAAGTCTTAGTTTAGCTAAAATGCAAAAGAAAACATAGCAGAAAACAAACAGAAAAAAGGAATAAAATTGAAAAAGAAAAAAAAAGAAAAGATGCAGCAAGAACATAAAACATGGACCATGCAAATACTGCCACAAAAGAGTTCACAAGGATGCTACTGTTTCCATTAATGCACATTCAGCTTAGCCAGGTGTCCAAACACGTTAATTGAAACTAAACCAAAATAAAGTAAAACAGAAAAAAAAAAAAAATCCATGTTTTAGCCCAACTTCTCATCCCCTTCACACAGGCTCTTTCCAACCCTACCACATTGATGCTTCATTCTGTCATCTACCCTCGTCCTGTATCCTCCATACCTGGGACTCCCTTTATGTGCAGGAATACCCAGCTGGGATTTGAGATTCAGCATAGACCTTGCTGGAATGGAAGCTAACAGAGCAGAAAATATCTTAACAGCTGAATGCTGTGCCCCTTATTCTGCAATCCATAACAGCCAACTTCTAAATACAAATGCACAGGAGCTACCCACTCTGTCTGCAGCCATTCTATACAGACAGAGAGGAGCATGGGGTGAGACAGCCAGCCAGTTGTAATGGAGAAAGACTGAAAATAAAATGAAATCACATAGCACACATTCTCAAAGGTCACAATGCATTTAAGCACTTCAATGTCCTAATGCTTTTTTCTTCATGAAAATCAGGTACAGCATAGCTCATTTCTGTTAATTCAGAGGACTCAAGAGGGAGCTACCATTTTCTTCCTATGGTACATCCTCCACGAGAAACAGGGGAGCTTAATACCCTCTGCAATTTGGTCTGAGGATTGGGAAAAATTGTTAATTGAAGACCGAGTGGCAGGGGGAGATACCTACCAGGTGCTTGCTGAAATGCACCATTTAGCACCAAAAAGGACACATCAGCACCCCAGTACTCTTACTGTCATTGCGCTGGAGAGAACAACAACAATGTATGCAAACATGAAAAAACACTGAGATGTGGAGGAGTAGGACTAAAACCCTGAAAAGGGAATGCTTGAAATAAGGAAAGACTCTGTCACCCTGCATGTTCCTAAATATCAGCTGGATCCCCATATTACTACCCATTTCATGTGATTTGACGTTTCAGACTTTTTTCTACAATATTAGTAAACTGTCAAAAGCGCAAAAGCTCAGCCAGTTAGAGTTACTTACATATAGCTTCGTTACAGAGAGCCAAAGCTGCAGCACAATCCCCCTTCTGCTCTTGATTCAGCGACTCTTCAAAGATTGAGTCTGCCTCCTGCATCGACTTCTCAAAGCCATCACTCCTCCCTGCAATGGGCAGCACCCTTCATTTTCGTTTCATTTATTGCAGGACACTCACTTACCCTCATCCCATTCACGACTGCCAAATTCTTCCACATACGGAGTCTCGCAGAGGCTGCGCATATGCCAGACTGCATCACCTAACCTTCCCTAGCAGAATACAACTTGAGCACCTTGACATGCTTGACATCTGCACAGTAAAGCAACATCAACAAGATTTTTTCCAAAAATTTTGTTTACTTGAAAGAGTTGTACTGGCTTATTATATTATTTTCAGCAATCTAAATCAGTACAAAAGATGGTACGGTCGTATCACAGAGATGGTTCAGATGACTTCTGTCAAGCAGGAATTAATCTAAATTTAGAATTAAATCTGAATCAAAATATAAAAAGTAAAAGAAATGTATCAGGTCAGGGCTTTCCTTGTACATTATCTTAAATTCCCTGCCAAAAATTATCTGTCTCTTCTTCAGATATCCAATTACTTCCACACAAAATGAAACAAACTGAGACATCTGGGGAACAAAACTCAGGCTTCAGTGCAGTGTAAATGCCTGCACAAAATACTTCCACAAATGTGTGTTCAGTGCATATACTCAATGACTGAGAGACACACGGATATGAAAACTCAATGGTCTTGCAGCTTTAAGAGGAAAAACACAGGTCTAAGAAGCCAAGAAGAAAGGGACAATTGTCAAGAATTCTTTTTGCAACAATTTAGAAATTGCGTCATCCTTGGACGCAAGAGAGATCAAACACTGAGTCCTGGCATCAAAACATCCCGTCCAAGAGGATGAAATGCCCAAACAATCTGGTGTCACCTATTAGACATTATGCGAGTTATGCACTAAAATGTACACAATTCAAATGAGGCAGGGGAAAACAGAAAATCAAACTTGACATTTTGTTTTGACAGGGGTGGGGTCTTTTTTTAATAGAATGTCTCTGTCATTGTGGTAGAGAACATGAATATCTTTATCAGCTAACAGTAAATTGTGTTTTCTCAACATGCATAATATATGCTACGGCCTAGCCTGCTCCCCGACACCATCGTGCACAGATGCAAACACAAATTCTTATACCATAAACCCCAAAGAACTCACATGAAAAGCAAGTACTGCAAAGAGAAGTGAGAGTTGTTAGAGCAGTGAGTTAATCAAGCAGCACATTCAGTTTCAAAATCAAGGCTACTGAGGCTTGTAATCAAGGCCAGTATACTAAAGTTAGCTTTCTTTGCATGAATTTAGCAGTTTACTTGAGGGAAAATGAGTCACAAGTGTTCTGGAGTTCTGTGTACAAGCAAGCCTTCCAGGCAGTCAAGCAGTTTGTTAATGTTAAGCCATTACATCTCTGACTGGGGTGGGGAAAGGCTTAAAAGGAATAAACAAAAACTTTCTCAGATCTCAAGTCAACGCCTGTGAACTCCATAAATGTTCTACTCAAGTCTTTTTTTGATTAAGCATTATTCTAGTTTACTTTTTTTTTTTGAACAAGGAAATCAAGCAATTTTTGCTTCTACCAACTAATACAACAAGAGATCAAAGTGGGGTGATGTCTCAGAGAATATGCTATTTTCTTTTGGGCAGGAGCAGCAGAGAAGACAACATTCTCGTACTGAGTAATAGTGGTTTACTTTTCAATTTTTACATCATTAGCATTTATGTTACACAAGTGAAACGCTAATACTGAAAATGCCCATCTACTCTGGTATATTGAAATTTTTCACCTGGTTACTGGCAGGTCACAGCAGGACCGTAAAGGATAACCACATGGCTCACTGATGGTCAGCAAAAATTATAAAAACATTCCCACAGTCTGACATTCTTCTAGAGATCATATTTTTCAGCTGCCATTGGCACAGTGACACGCTGGCAGTTGGCATGACTGCCGAGAACTGGCTGTATTGTGCCCAGAGCTAGCATTGCTGTGGGGTGTCCCTCTCCTTCCTCTCTGTCCTGTAGCAGCAAACCAGCACCTCAACTCTTATCTACAACAGGTTTGAGCAAGCAGCATGGGGAGGCCATGGCAGGAGGCCTGGCAACACAGGAGGCCACAGTGGGTTTGCCCCAATCATGCATGCATTTGTGGGAGCTGAGCCCAGGCGTTCACTAAACCTTCCTTGGCTCTGCTGACCCAACAACCACCCCCCAGTTAAATGCTCTAGCCGGCTTCAGGCTTTCCACTCTCCACTGGGTCAGTGCACTTCATCTCACCTTCTGACTCCCCTTACTGGCTGACGGAGATTGAGCGCTAAAACAAAGGCACTACATGTGAATCCTGTCACCAAGTTCCCTCTGCTGCAGCTTCATCCTTCTGATTATACCTTTTCTGCTGCCATTCCTTGCCAGAAACATGAGGAGTCATAGAAAAGATAATCAAACAGTATTCGGCTGTTTTATTGGGGTTTTTTTTCCCCTTCAGAAAAGATATGTAAGCTAAACCCAGCTCAGATTTTCAACATTAGATCCAGCTTAAGCCTGACACAGTACTTGTTCCTACCCCTGTGGCTGCACAGTGGGGCAGGGAGAAAGAGTGGAAAATACAAGGGCAGGAACAAGCAAAACTGCTTATGGCAGTGATGCTACCAGAAACAGAACAATGGTGTAAACGGACAAGCTATGCTGCAGGTGGACCTGAGGTGTCTGAAAGTTACAAACAGCCCTGCTCATTGCAAGATGTTGGTTGAATCCTTTAAGCTACATCTAGATAACAATATTAGTAACGGTGCGCATCACCACATAAAAACTGAAAGGTGCAGATATATTAAGAACATCTCTGCTTTACTTTGTTGTTTCATTTCAGAAGGAATTTAGTCAAAATACCAAACACATGTTTTTTTGCATTCTACAGCTTTAAAATTGATGGTCTTTCACTAACTGAAGGTACAAAACTGTAATGGAGGGAGAGAGAAAGAGAGAGACTTACAATAGGAAATTAAGTTCAAAGGTTCAAAAAACTTCAGCACCACAATCCTGCAAAGCATACTACATTCAAAAAGTTACCCTGATTCTGCAGTTCATCTAGATCCATGAACCTGCTGGGACGGGGATTAAAGCCCATTGCTGCCTCCATTTCCTTTTCTCTTTTTCTACGTAGTTCTTGTTCATGAGCTCTCCTTGCCACCTCCTCTTGCAATTCATCCAGTTCACTCTTTAAAGGGACAAACATCTCCCCACCTTCAACAAAAAAAAAAACCAAAACAAAAAACAAAACAAAACAAAAAACAACAAAAAAACCCAACGAAACATTTTTTGAGAGTAAAGTCTCTTAAAGTGTCTCTTAAAAGACAAAGAAATATTAACGGAGAATATAATTAACATTAGAAAATAACAGACTGACCAAGCAAAGACCACAGAATTTCAAATCACAAGTTTTGCTTTGTTAAATTTTACTTTTAAAACCCTGCCCAAGCCATTTGGTTTCCAGTTGCCTTCTCTGTGTCAGTGACTGGCAGAAATGCTGCAGTATTGCTTCAAGCTCCCCTGCAGCACAGCCCATCCATCCCTGCATTCAATGACCCAAGAAACTGCAAATGGAACAGAGAGAATCACTGGAAAAGATAACCCTAAGTTGATACTGCAATCTTGAGGCTTCTTACTGTGCTTATAATTTGTAAATAATTCTATGTCAAATTAGTCAGATCATTAGCTTTAGTAAATAAAATGGATTCCAACTGAGATGCTTTTCATCTAAAAAAAATGAGAGGAAAATAAAGCATATCAATATCCTAGTCAACACAGCAGAAATCAATCGGTCATCATTCTCACTTCAAGTATGACCTCTATTCAAAAAGTATCTCCCTTCCTCGCTTTCCCTTCCCCAGACATTCTCTGAAATAAGGTATTTGCTCAGAACAATAAATAGTCAGAATGCATGGTTGCAAAAAAGCTCAGCCTTAGCCCAAGCATCTTGTAAACATTTATTCTCCTTTCTGACAATTTTGAATTTTGTATAGCATTATGAGCTTCTTTTCAGGACTCGTCAATCCTATTAAGTTATCATGAGTTATGCTTGGAAAGGTATTTTCCACTGATCACAGAACTCTGAGTTATGGGAAAGGAAAAATAGCTTCACTTTGTCACTTAAGTGAATACTCAAAAAAAATGCCAGAGAAACATGATCAAAGAAATATTCCAAAGTGTTTTGCAACCCCTTTTGGTAAATCTTATTAAGTCATATATATCTTGTAAAACTGTTATGTTCCTCCGTGTTTCTTTTCCCTTTCCTCACAATTTCACTGTGAGGATAAACATCCAGAAAGTAAAGAAGAACTTCAATACAATTTACCTTGCAAGATCACTGCTACCGAGGAAGTGTATCTTACCATTTCCAATGGTATGCGGGCTGCTTGCCCAGCTCCCAATCACTGAAGTAGACTCCACTTCCAAGATGCTGCTACTGTGAGACTTCGGGATGTTACGCCAGGCAGGAACCAATCCACCTGCTCGCTTCATATGAGCATCCCTCCAAGAAAAAAGTAATTATAGTTTACCATTTTACTAATCTCCAGGAGAAATTACATCTTTTGTTTTTTTTTAAATCATCACAAATATTTACTTGCATTTTAATTTAATTTTTTAAAAAAGTCTACCACAAGAAAATCTTGGGAGAAACAGAGGAAGAGAAAGTTAACACAGGGGAAGACAATAATTCTAAACTCCTCCCTAGGAGTCTACAATGTATATTACAACCATGGTCTGATAACTGTTCAACAAATTCTTATAGCTGAAAATCTACTATTCTGGTATTAAACAGTCTCAGTTGGTGATTACCTGAAGCTTTTTAAGCCAAGGAGAGAAACACATTGTGCTGTGTATTTATTTTTGCATATAAATATTGCAAGTGTCTTGCAAGACTTCAATGAACCTCTCAAACTGAAAATGTCAAAGATTTCTATACAAGACTGCTGATTTCTGATTTTCTACAAGACTTCTATTAAGCAATGGTTTAACTGAAACCAAAAGGTTTATGACCTGTTCAAAGGACAAGCACAAAGCTTGATATTTTAGTTGAGTTTTTAAATCATAGAATACAGGTACAATTATTTCAGATGCATCATTTTAGTCAACATTTCTCATTCAACTGAGCCAAATTTCTTTTTCTTCTTACTAGCAGTAAGCTATCAATATACTGACAAGAGAATGAATCAAACTCACTCAGACTCCTATTTCCTTTCTATTTCTCCCCTTCCGCCCCACCCAAAATGTATTACAAGCTAGCAGTGCTGTTTTATATTTTTAAAAAACTGTTCTACACCATTATGTCACTACAAAAAAGAAATCTAGACTTCAATCACTCCAAAAATGAAGTTTGTTAAAATCTACCTGTAGGTGCTTGAGCTCTCAGACAAGGGCATGTCCAGACTAACTGGGCTGCTGCTGTTGCGCTCACTGCTTTCATAGCCAGACTCCATCCTCTGTATTAGGTGAGGGTGTTGATCCACCATGTGATGCTGGGTGCCCCAGCCTAGCACACCTCGCTTGTATCTGATATTTGACTGGCTTGACCTTGTTTCTTGAACAGTCCGTTCCTTCACCTCATTCTCAATAAGCTCCTTACCTGTCAAGACAAAAGAATATAGCTTGGTAGATGATCCAAGCTTCAATACCAGCAAATCTTCCATATATATGTTAGCTTCTCAACCATGCTTAAACCAGAAGTGGTGCCTTTAATTTAGTGTAAAACTAGCAAAATTAAGCAGAAAAAAACCCCAAACAATAATTTTACAGCATTCCTAGTAATATTAAGCAATAATCTATCCAACAAATTTATTTTTTAATCTCTCCCCTTTAGTATAACTTGCCATATTTCCCCCCAGATAACAATCAAGTTTGGAAAGAAAATCTCTTCCTCCTCATAACAATTCGTATTTGTACAAGATGATTTTACAGTACACCCAACTGTATTTCCAGTTTATATTTGTTATTGTACTCTGTCATATCTACTTCAGACACTGCACTTTTTACATTGTTTATTTTGCCATTTATGATTTGATGAGGCTTATATCACATTAGTTCATAGAGGACAGAAAAAAATTTTCTTCTTTAACTCTTCCTGACTGATTTCACCATCTTCCCACTTGCCTCGTTTGCTCCCCTTGCTTCCTTCCCTAGAGCTGTGTTCTCTTCTCCCTTCACCTTCCTTATATGTATTTCTTTATGCTTCCCAATTCTTTTCAACCTTTAGCTCCTTCTAGTTGGTCTGCAACTGCATCCTCAATAACCACATTTCTACGGCCAGTCACACAAACCTGTTCCTTCTCATCCCACAGACTGTCCTTCAAGCACTCTAAAACAGGAGCACAGCAGCTCCAGTAGCATAACAGCATAAAACCCAGGTACTGGTAAACATCTGCTCTCCACATCTTTTACAGTTTTTATTACCTTTGAAACCAGAAAAGCTGACGGCAAAGTCTCTAGGTACAAGCTGCATAGCTGCTGTGGTGTAAAGCGGCCCCAGATAAATCATCACTGGCTGCCAGGCTCTTACCCTCACAACAAGAACTCAGCACTGATACATGAGGTACTTGCCACACCATAGTCTGAGCCATTATGCAGAAATACCATGATGAGCCAGAGAAAAACAGACCAATACAAAAGGCCATTTCAAGGGATAAACTTCCAGATACTTAGCAGTCTAGTCCTGTGTCCATTTAAGCAGTGCAGATGCTAATGTTTCCTTATTATTTCCTTGCATATGAAATTTAGCACACAGAAATCAGAGATACCACACGTGCAACATGAATACCCACACAGAAACCAGCCTTCAAGGACACGACTCACCACTGACCTAAATGTCATGTTCAAAATTTCACTCTCCTGCTTTACTTAAACAAAACTGGATACTGGAGGATTATAAATTCCACACATTCTGAAATAAATCTTTCTTCTCAAAGTCTTACCTGCCTCTTCAGAGAAGGGGCTAAGCTGAGTGTAGCCACAATGCTTCCTCTTGTCTTTACTGAAGATGCTGTCTATATTCAGAGACTCTCTTTTGGGTCTCCAGGTTGGCCGGTACCTGCTAGATGAACTGGATTTAGACTCACTACTGGTACTCTCCACCTCCCAGTCTCGAGAGTGTGCAGACAGGCTTTTTGAGGATCGTGTTTCTGCCTGATCCATACTACTCCCTCCACGAGGGGAATTCTGGATCGTTTGAGAAATCTGCTGTGGTCTGCTGTGGATCATATTGCTCACTGTTTCTTTAAATTCCCTCAGCCTGCTGGTGCTGCTGGATGGTTTGGGGGCAGTTCTGGGGGCTTGTTTCTCCTTCAAGGTTTCTCCTGAAGTTTACAGAGACAGCAAAAGCCACAAAAATAACTTCAGTTTAAACTAGCAGCCTTACTTGCAGCATTTCCATGCAGACTTTGAAAAACAAAAAACCCGCAACCAACACCCCCCCCAAACAAACAACAACAAAAAAGCAAAGACAGGGCAAAATACAGACAAAGATACAAGAAACAAGGAAAAAAATATGCTTGTACACACTGAGAATCTTAACAACATGCAGAAAGAGGTATCAATATTTGAAATAAAATAACATCTCTTGCCTTCACTATGGTATCCTGATGATTGAGCCTCGTCTCCTTTTCGCCGAGACCGGCTAGAACTCCTCTTGCGGTCTGCCAGTGAGCTCTTTTTGGAAACATGCCTCTGATTGCACTCACTGTCAGTCAGGTGCCCTGGAAGGACAGAAGAACACAGTAGAGATGACAAGAGCCTTTGGACCGAGCGCGCTGTATACTAAGAGCAGCAGGGCTCTCCTGCTCCTGAGGAGCTGCAGACGCTCCAACACTAACTGGCAGATCTGGGTAAGTTTTTCGGTTTGTCTCGGGGAGGGAAGGGTGTTCCATTTTTAAGAGTCATAGGAGAGTAATACAGCCCCTCCAAGGACTCTGGTTAATGAGAGTTCATCCACAAGGAGAGGAAAAAGTTGACTCTGCCCTGTCTAAGGACCCCACTTTCTTGCTGTCTGAATACTTTTTCAGTTTTAACAGCCATGATCATGAAACTCCTGAAGACAGTTTGCTTGACATTAGTCTGTCGAATGAAGACTCAAACACATGAACGAGTTACCATGTAATAATAAATTACCACACATCATCAGCTGCTCTGCACTATCCATCTGCACTCTCTTCACCTGTAGCAAATACTAAGTAATCTGAGTTAGCTTAGTCTACAGTGAAGAAGCCTCAGGTGGCTCTCAAGGGCTAAGCCAGCTAATTCACGTCTGCCACAAGCTAAGAACATAACACACAAACCATCAACGTGGATCAGCTGACACACGACAACATTCCCTTACTATAGCTCATGTGTCTGAGTGCTAATATTGTCTCTTGCACACCGTTTACTCCCCATCTCCTCACATCAAATGTGAATTAAGAGTATTCAACATCACAAGTTTCCTGTATTGCCTTGTCCTAATTTTATGGTTCTCACACATTCACAGTCCTAAACCTGCAAGCACAAACACACGCATGGCTTTACTCACGTGAGTAGTCCCAAGCAGAGATGCAGGATAAGAAGGGAATTTATGAATAAGCTACAAAGACTTTTCTCTAGCCTTTATATCACCAACTTTCACCTTGCACAGGATGACAGGAAAGGAAAATTCCTACTACCCAACAGTGGATTAATAGCCCCCAGACTAAATAGCTGGCTGTTCTCAGCCTTCCCCCTTCTTTAGAAATCAACATAAAAATCGACAACATTTAAAGCAGATTCTACACACAAAATTGTAACTCCAACAGTTGAAAAAAATAATTCACTTCAACTACAATTGCTACAAAGATACAACAATAAATGAGTGGGAAGGAATCCAAACAACAAAAAGCAAGCTACACAAGACTCACATTTCTATTCATTTGCAAAGTGGAGAGTGATTTTGTAGCCAAATTCTTTAGAAACAAGCAGATTATATAAAAGAAAAGAAATTAAGGAAGTAAAAGAGGAATGTTGGCAGTAAAGATAGAGGATGTGCAGCATTTAGGTGACTGAGCATGAGTCAGTGCTTTGGGAGAAGTTTTTTTTCCCCTTCACAGCCTGGACTGGACTGTCACACATCTTTTAGGGACTGAAGGAAATGTATTATTTTATACCTTTCAGTGGCTCCCCTCAAGAGAGAAGCTGCTTATGTTTTACTTCAGAGTGTACAACTTCTCCAGTTAAACATTTTTCTCCCCAAAGTTCTTTTGACCTGATAGGGAGTGCTTGGTTAGCATCCTTCAAGTATGGTAACAGAAACTATTTAAAGAGATTTAGTGCTGCTTGAGCTAGCTTAGAGTCTGCACAGACTAATTAGAGCCCAACTTAGCCTTGTAGACTGAACACTGCTAGCCTTGCGTAAATATTTTCTCCTCCTTTCATAAATAGCAAATTTTGTCCTATTGTCACCGGACATTTCATAGCCATGGAGGAGATGCCAAGAATCAAAAGTTTGCAGGACACAGGCTTTGTTGTCTTTACCTGGACCCTCTAGAGTAAAGACTAAATCAAACATAATGCATGAATATAGGAATTACAATCCCAGGAATATTAGCTAACACGTTACGGTTTTGTTTTGTTCTTTTAATTCACTAAAATAACAAGCCAGAATTTCTGCTCAGGTGCTTAGTCATATGCTTAAAAGGTGTCCTTCACTGATTGTTATCACTTAAATACCTCATCCTCTAGAGGCGGGATGGCTTCATAAGCAAACAGTGATACTCAGTGGAAAAGTTTGTTCTCATGGGGTTGCGTGTGTGTCTAAGAATATGTTAGAGAAGAGAATGAAAACAAACAGGTTAAGACACAACGTCCCCTACTCCCTCCCGCTGTAATCTCAGTTGCATGAACAGGGCAGCCAGAATACGCACATTTTTCTCAGCAGCACAGGTTGGTAGGAGCAAGGGAGGGATTATGCAGCCACCCTTCATGCCCCCATTCTGAAGTACCCGGGTGCCTGAGGTCATACAACCCAATGGTGGTCCTTCCCTGGAGGACGATGTGGGATAGGGTCCATAATTTTCTGGGCTGGAGTAGTGGGTAAATGGCCATTAAATGAAGACTCCTGCTCTTGCCCAGAACGATTCAAGTTGACAGGTCAATGTGGATGGCTTCTTTATAGCCCCACAGATCAGCATTTGATGACTGAGCAGTTGTATGAGTTGGCAGATTGACTTTTTTGGAAAGGTCTTGGGTAGGTGAAAAAAAAGGGGGGAAATGTCCAGATAGGTGGCTCGCTAAGGGGACAGACTGACTATAGCTAAGGCTGAATTGGGGAAGATGAGGACAACTGAATTTAGGTGGTGAGACAGACTAAGCTGAAGGGAATAACATAGGATAGAATTAGTAGGAGAAGAAAGAAAAAGAAAAGGAGAAAGTCACTAAAAATGACAGAACAAAAGGTTACATGCTGAACTTCATGCTTAGATGTTTGCAATTATTCCCTTACCCCCCCTTTTCTGATGACTTTTGCATGTCAACTTCTGCAGAGAGGAACCTAATCCAATAAATTCTGAACCACTTTTGCAGACTATATAAACAACATTCCACTAACATTTTCAATTTTGTCATCTTCGCACTCTGAAAATCAACATAAATTTTGTTTCCTCATCACTCAAAATTTGCTTCAGCTTTCCCTTCTTTCTCACACTCTCCCTAGAACTATGACTGGAACCTACAGTACTTGCTAAAACATTAGAAGTACTGTCAGGCTATCTAAAACCATGTATTACAGTTATTTGGACCTCTGATGAAGAAAGAAAGAGTACTGAAGGAAGCCATCTTCAAACATTTTTTCTGGATTTTGACATGAAAAAATATTTGTACTATGATTGTTTCAAATGAAACAAATATGCATATATCGTCACAATAAAAGAGGGCAACTATTTTGCTACTAAAAAGACAAAGCAATATGATAACTGTTGACACTCTGGTGCAACAAACAGTTGCTGATTCACCTGTTATGTCCTCTTAGAAAGTCTGTTTAAGGCACAATAAAGCAATTTTTCAAACGGACTTATAGCAGATTGTGTTTCTGATGCTTGAGAAAGTCTAACCTTAACTCATGCACTACTTTTTCAGAAGTGATGTTAGAAGTTAGTAGTGCACAGAGAAAAAGGCTGACTAGGGTCACTGGGCATGAATAATAGAGCAGATCTAAGACTTCAGATTTCCAGTTAACCTCTTTTCAACTAAAGAGTGTTCAGGCAGACTATTCAGCTGCCTGAAGGAATACATATACAGATTGTCTTCTCATTGTAGATTCTCACTTAACCTGCTTCCATGGCACAGGCAGGAAATCATCTTATGTTCCTTCTTGGTGCAGTAAATACTACCAACACCCACTTACACAGAAAGTCCTAAGTGCTCAAGTATGGGAGTTTCTGGTGATGAAAGCACCTTTCCAAGACAGCTGCGACTCCTGAAATGAAGTAACTGCCTGTAGATGAGTAAGTAGCACATGTAACACTTACCAAGCCATACAATGGCAGTGTACAACAGACTCCAACTTACAGAATTATATAACAAAGAGAGCAGGTGGAATTGCGGATAACAGAAAACATGCCTGTAAATGTTTGCCTGGCTAGATACAAGTTTACAAAAGCCAACAAGACATTTAAAATTATGCTTATTTTTTGTGAGTGCCAATGGTTCATTACAAACCAAAAACATTTATGATACTAAACAGCATTCGCTATTTTGTTACAGGTTGTATATATACACATTTGTCACTGGAATCCACTGCAGTCATCATATTTAATGACAATGATCATACAGATATACAATGGTATCTGCTACCTGTGTCCCTGCTGCTTTGTGAAGCTGCATCATTCTCCACGTTGTAGATGACCGTCCCCTGTGAGTCAGAGGAGAAGTGACTGACCACAGACTCATGGTGTGCCTGTTTATAAGGATAGCTATCTGTAGAGGAATCTGTCCTGGTATCACTTGAGATGGAAGGTTCTCTCCCTAGGGAAGGAAGCAATGTCAAATTTAAATCTTTTTGGGCTACTATGAAAGGTAGTAGAGGCTAAAAAAAGAAAACAGGAATGGAACAGAAGAAACTAGACAGAAGTTAACAGAAAAAGAGACTGCCAAACATACAAACTCAGATTCAAGGATGCCAGATCTTATGGGAAAGGTCCTCTCCTTTGGAAGGGAGGAGTCTCATTCTTTCTGCGAACATTTACTTTTTTCTCTCCAATAACTCAAAATCTATCAAATCCTTTTATTACGCAAAATTAAACTACATCCACTGGACTGAAAGTACACATTGGTATCACACTGAAATTATTCCTTATTAAATTTCGACACTGTCAAGTATCATTAAAATATGAAATACACTGCTTCAGGAGAAGTCAAAGTTAAAAAATAGTCAAGTACAAAATATTGATAAGGTAACAAGGACATCACAAGTTATAATAATTAACACACTTCACCTACTATGAATCAAAAGCTTATATAGTAAAACTTTATACTGAAATTATATTATCTAAAGCAAAGTAACCTGCTTCTTCTCAAGAAGCTAGCACAAGTGGGATACTGAAGAGGATGAACCATCATGATTCAACTTCAGTACAGTAGCTCCTAAACTCATTGAAAGAGGAGAAAAAGACAACCTCCTCTCACCACTTTCAGTACATAAAATTAAAAATCTGAATAGTTTGAAGACTGTTGGCCATTTTATATATGTGATGTATACACTTCTGAGTACACAGAATATTAATTTCATACTTGTTCCTCAGCAGACAAATTGCCGAAGAGAAATTAAAGAAGAAAAGTAGTTCTTCTATTTAATCACAAACACTCAGCCCAACAGCACTTTATGCTTTTGGTGAGAGCAAGTTCTGTAGTTGATGTTCTATTTAAGGATGCCTAACAACTTCTGAAGTCAGAAACTTCCCCCCACCTCCCTACTGGTTAAAAATCTTATTGGTGTAAAGACATATAGAATATAGCTGTTAACAGAGATGACAGTCACAGAAAGAAATGTGAATGCAGTCAACAGGAATCAGTGCTGTGGAACTGAGTACTAGAAAGTAATTTGTAAACTGAAGTCTTTATTCAACAAAAAAAAAAAATAAAAATCAAAAACATTAAGAGGAGTTGCATGCACTTAGCTTCACAACATTTCATACCAGCACCTTTGAAAATCTTTCCTCCACAATTTGTTATCAGATGTTGGTGTGGTTAGCTGCATTTATCAGATTCCCTTGACAAAAGTTCAGGCACAATACTGTGATTAACAACTTAAGAATAAGCAATTTCTACTAATTTCTGAATTATGGGCAGCGGCTATCTGATAACACTGAGGAATCCAGAAGAAGCTGTAGCTACACTTTGTAAGACAACAAGGCCATTCTGAAAAAACTATACTAGGATAGAAAACTCTGGATATCAAGAAGGCTAGAGCATAATTCACTTCTGTTTGACAGGAAAATGTGTAGAGTATGATTTCTCCTGGGACTTCAACCTACAGCATCTCACAAATTCCCTCAAGAGGCTGGTATCAATGTTGAACACTGCAGACTACAGGAGTAAGCCTTGAGGGCTCACCAAGTGTTTTTGAAATGAGAGAGCAGGTTATTCACTATAGCCTTCTGACTTTTATCTGAAAGGAAAAACCTATATATGATTTTTTTTTTTTTTTTTTAATATACTCAGTTTCCTGAAGTAATTTTGAAACATGTTAATATTAGATACTGCAGAGACAATGAGCAGAAGGGTTAGCTATGTATTTCCTGGAGATCAGTGAGCAGAACAACAAGGCAAGTTTACAGTGTATATTAACATGAAGCTTGTAGAAGTGCTCACAACTGATACATAGCACTGAAGGTCCTCCTCTACCTCTTCCAGACTTCCTTTTCTTTTTTTTTTTTTTTTAACAGGAAGATACATTTATAAATTGCAAGGCATCTTGTCAAGTGAGAAGTGAAGGTCATCTTACCAGTGTTTTTATTTGCATTTATTTTTAAGAGGAGTTGGGAGATTTATTGCATTACTGGTTGATTGTCAACACATAAATAAAGAGATAGCAGATGTTCTCTACAGATTCATTGACCAGGAAGCATAAAGTTAGCTATGGGCCAGGAAAACCATAAAACATTCTTGGAATTACAGTTGTATAAATAGCCTAAAATCCTGGAAGAAAGGTTGTATTTCTGGGTTTAGTCTTGCCTTGCTATTCTTGGGAACTTATAAAACTGTCTCTAATTCAGGATATTTTCTGCAAGTATCTAAAAAAAGCCCAAATAATTTTCTTTTGCAAAGCCATTACAATATAAACTTAAATCCAGGGTTGTTCCCCCCCCCCTCTATCTGGATTGCAATTGCCTATCTTTCTCAGAATTTATAAATTCCTCTTCAAATGAGGCCTCAACCACCAATAGTGTGACTAAATGTCCAAAATTACTTCAGAAAACTTCAGAAAACCAACAGCCTGTTCAGACCACTACTGACATCTTGAGCAGACCAAGTTCTAACCTCTGAAGCACCTTAATTGGACATATCTTTCTAATTTAATGGACTACTGTTAATACAAAGAATTCAGGAAGTAATGCGTTGAAGGCCTTTGAGATGTTAGGTGCTAAAAATATATAGCTGTGGATCTTTATGGATGCAAGACAGACCATGAAAAATGAAGAAGTAAACATGATTTAAAGGGCACAAGACTTTGCCAATCCCTTCCCTTCAGTCTCCCACAAATCAGTTCATATCTCTTGCACTGCTTTATCCGAGTAGAAGACTAGCCAAAGGCTGAAGATAAGCTGCACTGATTCTGCGTGTGTCTCTATTTTTAATAAAACTATTTTCTTCCCCTTCCCCCCCACATCCTTTCACCATCCAAGCAAAGGACTCATTTATGACATTTCCTTAATGTTTCTTTTCCCCAACTTCCCTCCTGCGTTTAATTCTGCAGCTTCCTTTAATTTTTATGTGTTCGTGCATCTCTGCTATCATTCCTTTCCTGTTACAACTGCTGATGGATTTATGAACTCAGTCACTGAAGTAATCCATTATTCTTCGTCTCCATGTCCATGCCACAACAGGTCCTTCAATTATCCCCTGCCCCTCCCCAGTTTCTTTCTCCAAACCTTTTTGGAAAAGATTACTACCCAAACAATCAACAGTCTTGGACTGAGAAAGAGGTTCAAAGGTGAAACACTGGAAGTCCTCTTCAGAATTCTAGATCAGCTTTGACAAGCACTAAAGGACCCCTGCTAACAAAAACACACCCAAAACAGACAAAAAACTTTTCATATGCAGCATTACAGCATAAAAGTATAAGGTATATAGTCCAGATGGCTTACCCGAGTCTTCACTATCGTAGCAAGTCCTGCTATATTGCTGTAAATCCACTTGAGGGGGCAAGTCTTGTGCTGACACTGGAGTTCCTCTTGGATCTGCATACAGCAGCAGCAAAGGCTGATAATGACCTTTGATGCACTTTGTCACAACATCTTTCCATTTTGGACCAATCTGAATTAACAACAACAACAAAAATGCACAAGAAAGCTGCTTATAGAAAATGATGACAGAAAACCTCTCTTTTTTCCTTGTACTTCTTTCAGAGTTTGATTTTCCACTGACATTCTTTAACTCCTATATCCAGCACTGAACTGGACTCACTAAGAAAACTGACTGCTAGTCACATGTTGGAAAACAAAAAGAGATATGATTTCTAAAATATAACTGAAAGTAAACTGTCTCTTAAAATTGGCATTTCCATTCCTCATTCTGAGATTCACCTTATTTGAGAAAAAAGGTACCACTTGTGACATCAGCTGGTCAAGAACACACCCTTGGAACATCCTGGAACCAACCCACCTAAAATTAAGGTATTCACCATCTTATGGCTAAACAAATTACAATTCCTGCTAAAAATACAACTACAAAAATAATCCTTCCTTTTCAAATTCTTTTTCCCATAGAAAGTTTTTCATCTTCTGAAATGTTCTAACTTTGCATAAGTCAAAAAAAAAAAAAAAAGAATTTGTTAACAAAATTTCTTAATCCATCCACAAGCATAAACAAAATCAACAAAAAAAGACATCAAAAGGACAACAACAATCTAAATCAAAGCTAACCACTTTGGTGTGTGAATATTTCTGCTGTTATAGAACCTCTGCAAGCATTTTGATATGCCAGACAATAATTCATATAGTTATATTCATCTCAAAAAACTTCCCCATGTAGTAATACAGGTTTCACCTAATACACTGAACATCTCTTCCAACAAATTTGGTCCATACACAATTATTCTACTAAAGCACTGCAGTACCTATCCTTGGCAAAGTTTTGCTGCAGAGAAATGTGACTGTGATTAGAGCTTTCCCTTTGAGACTGTGCTTGGCATGACTACAGGAGAAAATTTTCCTCTCTCATCTCTGTGCTTCCATGACTAGAAGGAACAAAAGGAGAGTGGTGTGAAATAATGCCAAACAAACTAACGGGATGTAAATAACAGCATGCCAAGATCCCAGCACTGGTATCTTTAACATCAAGGACCTCATACTTGGTGAAAAGGGAGAAAGAAAAGCATTAACAAAAGCGGAAAATTTATTGCTGGCAGCAACCACTAGGGAAGACTGGCATCAAGACACTTCAACAAAGAATGCAAAAAGCAGGCACTAAATAGCTATACCGCTTGTCAGCAAGGGAAAGGGATGTATGTTAGATGTACACACAAGCAAATGGTAGGTTTTCAAACAACAGCATAAAAGTAAGACTGGTGGCCAACAGAACTAAGAAGAGGGCTTCTGAGATTTCTGGTATCCTTTTTTGAAAATGCTTTACTTTGCTCAGAAAAAGGAGCATCAGAGTTAAGGGTCTTGAGTGGAAAAACAGCCAAAGTTTCTCGAAATCTGTAGAAAACCTTATGGATCTACAAACAAGAAGCTAACAAATTTCAAACATTATTTTTCTAAACATTATTTTCTCACCTCTTTGACATGAGCATCATCAAAGTACATCCACTTGCGGATTTTAGTTTGGAAGAAGAAGGTAGAATAGTGTTTTCCATAGTAACAGATCATTCCCACCAAATACAGCTCTGAGTGTTTTGCTCTGTCATCAGTTACTCTGAAGAAGAGCTTCAAGAAAGGAGGTAAGAAAAACAAAATGAGAAATTAATAAAGTGTGCAGAATTTTACATACTGCTTTGTCTTTTAAGACCTCAACGTACTATATAGAGGTGTCACGTTTTTGCTTTAAGAGATAGAGAAAAAGCAAATACTTGAGTGATTAACCAATGTTTAAACAAACCCAGTGACACAGACCTGGAACAGACTCCTATCAACTCACCAGAAGCTCAAAAATCAAGTCAGTGTTGGAGACTGTGGCTGTACCTTAAGGAAGGCATTTACAACAACGATATAATATCTTTTCAGGATTTGAAATGTGACTTTATTCTGAAAATTTGTATTCTCTGTGTCATGCTTGCTGATTATATCAAATACTGTTTAAAACATTCATTCCTCTTTGCTTTGTAGAAATGAAGCAGTTCTGACAGTGAATAGCTGGCATTTATTCTGACTTAAGCAAAGACAAATTTATGACAACATCACTTAAAAGATGAACTGAAGACATTAGTAGGTCAAAAGAATTTAACACACAGAAAAAATGTTTTCTGACTACTTAATTGACCATGTTTTATTTAAAAATGCACAGGATTCATTTTTCAGTGTATTACTGCTTTACTATGGAAGGACCACGCTGTTTCATAACCACATTTCCATTAACTTGCACCAACTTTGGTAGACAATGCACTAGTCAATGCGGTTTTTTTTATAGATGTGTATACTTTTTTTTTTTTTTAACTTTTCATGTAATGCCTGAATGCTACAATAAGACACAGCTACAGTTTGGTATACAAATAATTCAGCTCTAAAGCATCAGCTAATGTAGAATAAGTGAATCCTCTAGGGGACAAATTTCTGGATACCAAACACTACTGAACTTAATCTATCATTCAATCACACAGTGCCAGCCACCAACTCTCAGAGACTGCTCAGTTATAAATAACTCTTAAGTGTTACAGCTACACACTTCAAAGAAAAGAGGATTTAAAGAAGTTTAAAAAAACCCAAACAAAAAACCCTTTACTACATTTTTCTCTTCAAAAGAAATAAACTGCTGTTCTTCAAAATAAAACAGTACATAAGTGTTTCCATAGAAACAGCACAAACCTCAGTGCAAAAATTCCTTGCACTTGAAAATATTTTTTGATTCAGACAAGCTTTGTTTTCCAGAGTAATTTTTAATTTTCAGTCATTTCAGAAACTAGAGAATATGCAATTATACTAGTAGTTTCACAGCTTTTGTGAAGCATTCAGAAACGGGTCAGATCCTTGGATCTGCCCTCTATTCATGAATACCAAAAAAGGTTACAGATGGCGACTTTTTATTTTTCTCAATCCACTACTATAGACTACCGTGAGAAAGACTGTGTTTGTAGGTAGTATCAAAATGCAAAAAACTCACATCTCCCAGTTTAAGGCAAGTGCCCAGGCTGTGAATCACATCCTCAGCCAGATCAGAGTGGTCTGAGTCCCAAACCAGGCCAATGGTGATGATCTGTGGAGAGTTCATCAGCACACGACGAATACGGATCTTTTCCCCGCAATTACTCTGAGGATTTAAAGAGAGCAAAACATTGAACATAATTCTTCTCTTATTATAATGTTAGGGCAAGGCACTAACAAGTACAAGTTTCAAAAGTACAACTTCCAAAGAAGTGGTGGTGAAACACAACAGATGCAATGCGTTAAGAAGCTCATATCTTGACACTGATGTCACAGATGAAGAGCGTTATCAAGACTACCTGGTATTTGCTAGCTTTAAAGTAAGCTCTACTGATTCTTCCTCATACTACTGATAATGATTAAAAGGTATAGCACAAAAGTTGGCTTATTTAAAAAAAGATAAGAATGCATACATGAAAGATCCCCAAAAGATTCTTAGGAATTGCAGGGAAAGCTTACTTTCTTTTGATTAGAATCTCCAATTAAAAATTATATTTACAGAGACTGATACTTCATAAGACAGTGTCAGAAAAAACTTCAAGGTGCTACTTTGCTGTTAAAATTGGGTGGATGTTCTACAAGGTACCTCAAGCATCTCTTCTTGGACATGATAGTTAGGTCAGTATTCATACAAATATGAGAGCAGCAGATGGAAGAGGAGGAGAATAAGAGGTGTTTACTAACCCATAGCAGTTAATTTCTTATTTCCTGTTTCCTTTCCCTCTCTCATTTTTTTATTCTTTTAATATCTACCAGTGCTTATTGACCAGCCAGTTTCCCCTCACTTGCTAGCCAGAGTACTTCTCAGAGATAAGCTTGCTTCTGAAGCTAAGACATTTCTCAGTGGTCCTTCCAATCCATCACCTGTTGGAACTGTGGACATCTTTACAGCATCATGAAAAAAGTTCACCATTTGAATTAGGAGATTATCACTGTCATTTTAGCAAACAGTGTGGTTTTATTATTGGGGGGGGCGGGGGAGGAAGAGAGACAGTGTATGGGGACGGTGACACAGCTTGGACATGGATGGGACAACACGACAACTATGACAAAGTCCTTTTGCAACACCCACTCTCCCCCCTGTGGCAGATCACAAAGGTACCTCTGCAAGATTCCAAAAAAAATATTTTCATACTGAGAATAGTTTCTTATATCTACAGAGAACAGTTTCACAACTGGATATAATCATTCCTGACACTACAACCAGGGAAGAGATCATAAACGTTTTTTCCCAGCAGCAATCTGGAAAATTAACCAGAATTTCAGTCCCAATTATCAATGAGAAACAAAAAAGAAATATTGAAAAAACAGAAAGAAATGAGCTTGACAACAAGGCAATGAAGACAGATTATTTTACAGATAGAAGACTGGGATGTTTAAAGGTAGATATGAGGTTTTAATATTAAAAGATGGCTATATTCACACATATTTTGTAAGGGTCAAAGTACAAAGCATTCCTGTGGATTACCTCACAACAAACCTTACTCTCAAATTGTTAGCTAGCTGAAGTAAAGATGACATTAACATTTTCTGCAAGACAGGAGGAATATTACATCCTGATAAAAAGTTTCCCTTGCGTAACTTTTAAGCCACCCTTGGCTATGCCTCAACAGAAAAATTTCCCAAATAGAAAAAGAAAGGAACAGCAAGTACGGGTAAGTATTTTCATCCAAGCGATTATTTCACAGTTAAATAGCAGTTCACCCTGACAAAGAATGTCTTTATTAAACTTCCCATGCTTCGGTTATGAATATCAATCTTTTAAACAAAATACCAGTATCTTTATTTCTTTTACTCAGATAAGTGAGTCAATATTTGCCACTATTCAAAAAAGAAAAAAAAAGAAAATAGTGTTTTGACGAAGACTAAAAGTGAATGTTTCAGAGTTATAAGCTACAGAAAGTGGGGGGATCAAATGGAAATACTGCCCCCAGGGAACAGGCACACAAGCCATTCCTGTTAGAGCTTGTACTGCTTCACTGAGGACTGCTGAGGCATCTAACAGTAGCACTACATGAAGCAGCAATTATGCAGCTGTTTCCTGCCCTACCTATTAATCAATATGTAAAAAACAATGATTATAATTCTTCTTCCATACTTACATAAAGCCCTGGATCTGGACATACTCAAATTAAAAGGCAGAAGAAGATCTCAAACACTTGCTTTAGAAATCAAGCCCTTATGATTTAAAAAGTAATAATAATTTTATGTATTTACAGGAAAAAAAATTTTCTTTTTCTTAACCCAACTGATACACAGACTTAATTCAGCTGAATTTTGTCAGACTCTTACTGCACAGCAGAACAGTACATTTTTAAGAATAGCAGCCTGTGATTATGAACTGGACATATGCAGTAATTGTTGTTATGTGGTTAAATGCCAGTCATCACTCACAACAACTATAGCCCATGCCTTCTGGTCAATATATTCCACACTGAACAGCAAACCTCACTCAGAAAGACAAACCAATACTCCCTCAAATTTTCTGTGATGATTTCTGCCTTTGGCTTAGCTTTTGCAGATAAACTCTGTAGCCTATAAGCCCTTCACTGTCAGAATTACCCTCTGGCAGTGGGAAGCAGTAGTCCTTTCCCTCTGAACATTTTGGCTGTATGCTGCAGGTACAGAAGTTTGATTAACAGTTCAATTTATTCCAACTGAACGGTAGTAATGAAGTTGAATGGAAGCTTATCCAGGTAAAACAATTATCTTGTACACACAATTACCATGAATGGTACAAAAGTTCTGCTATCTGTGCATAGCATGGTACTACTGAAAAGATTTTACAAGTAGAGTACTTCTTTTCTCGTATAATTATTACAGATGAAGCACACCACCATCAGCAAATAATCACCAGAGAAACTGGATGAACTGTGGGAAAATTGTTCTAAAAAGACTAGCTAATCAAAACCACTGTCAACATACAGAAGTCTCCTACAAAAGGATACAGCCTCCAAATTCTTTGTCATTTCCATTTCTTTAGGTAAGATCTCAGAACTTTCATCATAGGATGAAAGCAGCATGATTGCAGCTTCATACAATGCTAGTGTTGGAGGCCTCACCAGCTCTCAGTGAAGTTGAACAGCATACATATGATAGGTCCTTCTAGCAGCAACACAGGCTTGAACAGAAATGGATTGTGTGACCATTCCCTGGGAGCAATGTAAGCATTTCCAATTTATTCCCCCTCATCACCTTTTTTTGTGGTTTCCAACTCTCCAAAACATTCATTTTTAGTCTCCACCCAAATACTATGTCTATTCCCATTCTCACTATTCGTGTCTAGTCAAAGAAGCACTCAACATCAGTAGTTTTTCCCCTTCCTTTAGTGAATAACTGAGAAGTACTGAATTCAAATTGAAAGAAAACTCTTACCTAACCTTTTTATCATTATGAGGAGCTAAACTTTGAAAATGCCCATGAGTTAAAGGTATGCCTCAGCGTAATCTACTAAACCTCTTCTGTCCTGTCCATCCCTTTGCAAAGGAAAACAAAAGATACTAACTGGACAGTTTCGCAGGTCTCCCATAGTGCTGGCGTTCTGTAGCAGCTCTCCAAACATATCTGGAGTCGGTTTCTCTCGTCTCTCCAGCATGCAAATAGCTTGATTGCTTCAGTATAGAGAAAGCATGGAAAACAAAAGTTTAATAACAAAATAAAAACCCAGACCAACAGTAAGTATGTGTTTCACTTAAATTTTATGAAAAGTTAAGAACCTTAAAATACATAAAACTATTTATATTTGATATTGTAGTACAGAAAACTCGCATAATTAAGAGTGAATTACCACACCTTCCCTGGTAATACTGCATACAGAAAACGAGTAAAACTAAAAATAGAAACAGTTTCCAGTTTGGCTTAAAGTTTACATCTTAAAAGCAAGCTTTAGCAATTTTGATAAATACTTTATTTTAAAATGAAATATTTGCTTCAAAATGCTTCCCTTCAGTAACCTCAACCCTAGTAAAGTAGCACAGTAAAGCACATCCTTAATAGTAAAACTATAGACAAAAAATAGCACAGTACCCAATTCATTTCATCATCTAAGTTGAAAGAAATATGACAGTAAGTACACAAGAATACTAGTAGTCAAAGCATGTTCAAGCTTAAAATCGTTTAAGAGGTAAATGAATATATCACTGTTTATTTGTGTTCTTAAAATAATGCATGACTTAAGATTTATTGAGATATTTCATATAAAATATCGAATACCATTGACATAATTCTTTTCCTGTTTTTCTAATAAACAATATTCTGATACACATTGTCTGCTGGTAACCTGAAGAAAAACTACAGCTCGATGGACTGGCAGGTAGCAGCCACAAGGAGGAATGCTTTACAATACTCCTGATACTCTGGTAAAGTATCAGGAGTATTACAGAGATTGGCATGAGAAGAGCAACTAGCAGTTTTCAAGACAATTTTTCTGGGCTCTGTAACTACACACCTCATGTGCAGGATGAGAAACAAAGAGAAGTTTTCATCCCAATCAAAATTTCAAGACAGAAATAGACTCCTGCCTTGATCAGATTTAAGCAGCTTTTAACTGAGCAGCCAGCTACTAAAAGAATAAAAGACGTCTCTCCTCTAGCATTCATTCAAACGAACTACTACAGAGCTATAGCTATTGCTTTGTGCATTCTTTAATGAAAGGTCACGGTGACCAGGGGAGTTCCCAAATAACTAGAAAAAGCAAGAGCTATATCTATCCAAGAAAGAGAATCTGAGGAACCACAGGCTGGTCAGTCTCACTCCAGTACCTGGGGCAATGACAGTCCAAATACCCTTGGAAATCATCTTCAGGCATACAAAGGACAAGAAGGTGAGTGAGAGCAGTCAGCATGGATTTACCAAGAGTAAACTACGCCTGACCAACTTGATTATCTCCTATTATAAAATGATGGGTTCTGTTGAGGAGGAGAGAGCAGAGAATATCATTTGGTCTCTAGCAAGGTTTCCAAATCATCTACAGCATTCTTATGGCCAAACTGGGAGGTGTGGACTGCACAGGTAGAATACAATGTGGACAAAAACCTAGCTGGACCTTCAGGCTCAGAGGATCAAAACATAACCAACAGTCAGTTAAGAGATGTGTTTCTCAGGTGTTAATGCCGGGGCTGATGGTATTTAACGTTTTCATTAACAACCTGGATGATGAATCAGAATACATCCACATCAAGTTTACAGATGACACCAAACCAGACATAACAGTTAATATACAGAAAGGGAGTGCTGCCATCCAGAAAGATCTTGACAGGTTGGAGGAACAAGCTAACAGGAACCTCATGAAATTCAGCAAAGAGAAATACAAAACATTGCACCTCAGACAGAGCACACTCAGTGCAGCAGTACTGGCTAGGCACTGAATGGCTGAGGAGCAGCATGGCAGAAAGCTGGTAGAGAAGCTGAACATAAGCTACAATCTTTGCAGAGTTGAACAGAGAAAGGACAAGAGGCAAAAGATGCAGGAAGGGAAATTCTGACTGGATCTAAGGAGGGGAAAAAAAAAAAAAAAATCACATCGAGTGGTTAAGCACTGGAACAGACAGCCCAGAGGAGTCCTTGAATGTTTTCAAAACACAGCTGCACAAAACCCCAAGCAGCCTGATAAGCTTTGAAGTTAGCCCTGCTTTGAACAGGAGGATAGAGTAATTGTGCAAAAGGTCCTTTCCATTATAAACTAATTTTTTTTTTCTTACCTTGCTTCTTAACTCACCTGCTTGCATATTAAGGTCTTTCAAAATGTACACAAGTCCTTGCCACTACAGTGTCAGATTCAGAATCATAAACAAGCAGACACACTGATCCATGCCTAAATAGATATCTTCTGCTCCACTAAATCCTCACGTTCTTTATCATAGTTATCAAAGCTCCACTAATTTTGAATGAACCACATTCTGGACATTTAATCTTGTGAAGGTAAAGATCAAACTGCAATACTAGTATAAAAACATGTAAGTTCTTTTCCCTGTAAAAATCTCAACTCACCAGAGTGAGGTTGTAGAAATATAATGTACCATCTGGATGAAAGGTAATGGGTCAGAGGTGGCACCACAGCTGGTACAAACACACTAAAGAGAAAGAAAACGTAATACATTGACAAGATTAAACAGGTACTTCCACAGCAAGACTTCTGTTTGTATCTTTTTTACCATGGCAATGCATGTCTGAGGAATGAAAATGTGAAACTTGAGAACTGGTGGTTTGTATAAAGCAGGATGTATCATTACCTCACCTGTTCAAACAAGGTCATTGCAAACTTCTGATGGGAAACACAATGTGGTGCAGTGCAAATATCTTCCTTTGTCTCATCTGCAATGTGGAAGTGAATTCGCATTAACAGGTTTTCCTAGCCAAAGAGAGAAAACATGAGGAAAAAAAAAAAAAAAAGCATTACATCATTTCAAATACAGAAAAAAGTTAAAATATAAATCACAAAAGCATGTCAGATTCAATAATGTTGTGTTATTTACAGAAGGCTCCTGCAAATTTTTGAAACCTGCTTAGAAAACAAAGTTGTTAGCATTTCAAATCTTTCATATCAAAGAAAGGCCATGTCAGGTAACCATTCATTTTATTTACTAGCACAGCTGAAGATTCTGTCACTGATTATTCTGTCCAATTCTCAAGCATCAGCAGATTTGACAAAATCTAATAGGCAGAGCAGCTTTGCAGGTTTAAAATCACTGGGTTACCACTAACTTCTCATCAACACAAAGTAACCCAAATCAATTTTTATTTTCCACAAGTGCTTTGAAATACAGCAAATAATGTACATTCTATCAAAAAGGGGGGAGAATTAATAAATGAAGAGGCAGACTAAATTTTGCATGAAACAAAAGCACTGAACATTTTCTAGATATTATTTCAGACAACTCCACTTGTTTTCAAGTTCCCAGGAGTTCTTGTCCTAAGGGTTCCTCTCCTTCTCCTCCCACTGTTGCCAACATAAATCTGGGGGTGCCAGAAGTCTACTGACACTTCTTCCAGCGGCACACTTTATCACTATCACTACGAGCTGCCTGGATGGTTCATAGGCCTGCAATAAGCAAGTCAAGATTAATTATTAGGCAAAAGAGCTCTGACCTCCTACATTTTCCCTTGAACTTTAGAATCTAAACTCTTCTGCCATTTAAATTAAATCTCTGCCTCTAGGGCTGAAAAGGTTAACTAAGTGAAAAGCTATGGAATTATCTCTGCCTTAGAGTTTAACCTCAAAAGGGAACTTGTACCCATTTTAACAGTCCTTGTGCCAGTACAGTTAACCTAACAAACCTGCTTGTGGGGACTCCCACAGCAGTATTAGATGGGCTATTTAGATTAGCTTTTGATTAGTTTCTTCCCTGAGCAAGTTGCCATGTTGTTCTACATACAAAACTCTGTTCAAACGCTGGGCTGCATTAGACAATTTTCCATAACTGTGTTCACAGGGGCTCCTGTGTAGGCTGATGTAATTTATTTCACTTTGAGGCTTTATTAGTATGATATACTTCCATTTTAAGTGAGCTCATTAAACTACTGTTTTGCTATATTAGTATTTTACAAACACAGAATACCTCAGGTTATCATAGGCCCACTATCAGTCCACTTAGTTTAAGAGAAGAACTGCAATAGCTGTATGCATTTATCCCATTTCTATGATCTCTTACAGCGAGTATCAAATTGGGTAGGTACAGGAAATGAAAGATTTAACATATAGAAAAGACTCCACTCTGATAGGTGCTTTACCTGAGAGAAGTTTTACCTTGCAGTAGTAAATTCAGTATGTTTGTACTCTGGTTAAGAATTAACATAGAATCACAGAATGGTTTGAGTTGGAAGGGACCTTAAAGATCATCCAGTTCCAATCCCCCTGCCCTGGGCAGGGACACCTTCCACTAGACCAGGTTGCCCAAAGCCCCATCCAAGCTGGCCTTGAACACTTCCAGGGAGGGGGCATCCACAATTTCTCTGGGCAACCTGTTCCAGTGCCTCACCACTCTCACAGTGAAGAATTTCTTCCTAATATCTAAATCTACCCTCCTTCAGCTTAAGGCCATTACCCCTTTTCCTGTCACTCCATGCCCTTGTAAACAGTCCCTCTCCAGCTTTTTTGTAGGCCTTTTTAGGTACCAGAAAGCTGCTATAAGGTCAGCCCAGAGCCTTCACCAAGTAGCATAAAAACACACTTGGGCCACCCTACGGATACCATTGCAAAAAGGGGAGCAGCCAACAAGTCAGCAAGACAAAAATACCTCCAATTAAGTTAAAGAAATTTAGGAGCCTGAAGAAGGAAAAGGAGGGAAAGTGGGTAAGAAAAAAAAATCTTAACATAATGGATGTCAAGAAAGAGTTTAGAAAAAGAAAGCAAGTGGGTAAACCTAGGGATGCAAGATTTGTGTAAAAGCCATCTCCCAACCACACTGGTGAGATAAACAGCATAAACAAAAACCGTCAGATGGTTTACAAATATGGCAACAGAAATATTTGGAGGTGATCCATCTTACTGTTGTTTACTTCAGCTTACTAACATAAACAACTGTATTGAGTTGTGTTTGATTTATTTATTTTTACTGTCCCCTAGCTAGAGTTTGTGAAAACACAATTTCAGAATAACTAGCAAACAAAATGTCCTTTCACCCTTTTGAGGTCATCCTTAGAACTAGAACTCGGGATCATTCTTGTAGTGCAATTTTTTCTACTGTTCCTATCCAAGACACACTTGAGACTGCAAGCAGTACATATGCAAAACTAACTGTAAAAAAGGATAACATTGATGTTTCCATTTCAAAATCATTAACAATGACTTTCAAATCAAATATGGGTTCCCCACTGGATCAGTTCAAGCTTGGGTATCTCTTTGTGGACTTTTCCAGCCCACACATGTAAGGTCTGTTGGAATTGGAGAGGGGAGAAGATTACAGAGCAGGGGTTCGCATCCAGGCCTGTCAAACCACCTTTCAGTTATACTCACAAAACATTCAGCAGCATCATCCATAATGCCCAGCTGGAAGCGTTGTTCATCCTGAAATGTCTTTGCAAGAGCAGTGCGCAGGGCATCAGAAGGCAAGACCTTCTCACTGCTACACTGAAACTGGTTGAAGATACCCTAGTAAGAAAACAAAGATAGTTAAGTTACTGTATTTTCAAAACATTACTCTTATCTGAAAACAAACAAACCTTTAACTCACTTTGACCAAGTAACACACACATGTCTGTAGTGTACAAGAGAAAATCCTAAAAGTTCCTCCTTTGAAATCATATCCACCTTTGTGTAATCCCTCCTTTCCTTTCACATATCCAAGGGAGGGTGGGGAGCTTTGGGGAAAACTTCCCTCAGCGTCAATCCCCCTTGGATCTTCCTCCAAATTTGATTCCTGAAACAAGTACAATGGACACCAAAACTTCTTCACTTTTGATTCCTATTTCTCCCTCTCCAGTTCACTTTTTCACTCCCACCTCAGTAGGTTTCTTCTTACACATGCCGCCTTCTTTTCTCTTTCAAGCAACTCTTTCCAAATGTCATCTTAGCCCTTAAACAGCTGCGACCTGCTGCTTGCACTCTTTAAAGAATTTACCTTCCTGTAAGTCCAAGAAGTGGGTCAGAATTACATTATTTTTGGGTCAGCATGCAGAAGGGAAAAGGCACAACACAAACAGTGGTTCCTACATATGGCCAGCTGTTCACTTGTTACCATAAACCTGCATTTTCGTAGCTGTAACTCACAGGTTATCTGGGTAATTATTTGCAAGGACAAGTAGTTCTGCAAAGACACATTATCGTTTAAAGTGTGGGTTATATGCATGAAAGTTCAGTACATTTTCCCAACTGATTAAAAACCCACTTTTATTCTGTGAGACACCCAAACAATCTTCTGAACAGTTATTTAACTTTCATTGTGCCCTTCTACAAAAACAGGAACATAATTCTGTATGCAAGATCCTCAGTTTAAGTAAAAACCTCTAGCGCCTATTTTCTACAAGGCCATTCCATCTCCATTGCCACTGTGCTCTACTTTCTACCTCATTTCATATGACAAGCAATCATCTTCATCAGTGTCAATCTCAAAATTCTGCTTGTCCTTTCCTATAAAACTTTTCTCTCTGTTTCCCTAAAGATTGCAGAAAAGCTCCATTCTTACTGCAAGAGAAAAAAGGATCATCTTCAATTGTGCAACACTTCGCTTTTCTACCTAAATTTAGTCAAACAAGGAGAAAGCCAGCCTCAAATCAGTTTGCCAGTTTGATTTTCTTTCACATCTATACTGAGAATCTGTAGTGATGTCGACTCACATATCACTTTCTCCCTTAATTACAGAAAGCTTCTCCCCAGCATACTTAGGATCTACATTAACTGGAAATAAATGATCTGAATCTTTCTCTTTTTTAGCTATTATTTGTGTCTTATCAGGAAACAAGTAGGTAAACCAGGAGACAGTTTACCAAACTGTATAGTCTTGGCTGCTTTGAGGAAACTGAAGGAGTGCAGAACACAGCTGTGACTGCACAGCCAGCAAACCAACCTCCGTGTCCTGCCATTTCTGGCCACAGGAACGGTACAATTTATAGTGTTGATGTATTATCTAATACAGATGTAAAATGCTCATCTCTCTCTACTGCTATTTTTATTTTGATAGCCCTTATGGTGCTCATTCATTGGTGAGGGCCCACTGTGCTGAAGCCCATAGCTCTTCTAATACTGCCTTTATTAGAGTATCAGATAATGAGGATAGTGGTGAGAGAAGGCTGTGAGGTGGTAAGTCTCACACTTCATGAAGTACAAACAATACCTCTCCTCAGTTACCTTTTATATATACATATATAAAAATGGAAAGAATGACAAAGTCTCTATACTTAACAAACTTGATTCTCATTTCTGTCACTGATAACAGAGCAAGTTTCATGTTTCATTAGTAAATTTTCTCATTTCAGTGAACCTCAAAAGAAAAAAAACACTGAAACATAATTCCATTCTGCTTCAGCTCTTTAAATAATTTAAGAGCACTTGCAAATATTCATGACTGTGCTTTAGAAATGTGATTATTCTGGTTATCATCAATCTCACTTCATAGATCTGGAAACTGAGGCACTTGCCTAGCAACTGGCACGCACCCTCATTGCGGAGAACTGATGGACAGAACCCAGTTTACTTCAATAAGAGCTTTGAAATGGTTTTGTACTCTTGATGGGGAGGAGAGAACCAATGCAGTCTCCAAACTAGGTAAAAACAGAAGCAAGCAAACCAAACCTCATATTTTAAATTTCCATCTTTAAAGAAATAGTAGACTTCTACCCATAACATACCTACTAGTTAACAAGGAGATCCAGTAAGGAAAAAGTGATCCTGATGATTATAAGCAACTGTTTCACAAGATCCTGCATTTTCAATTTTTTTGCATCACAGAATAATTACAGCCTTCACAATTAAAACCAAAGAACTTTCATTAAATATAAACAGCAGAAAACTGTGAAATCTATTACCACAACAATAGAACAGAAATAATTCAGTAACATAAAATAATTCTGTGAAGAATTCTAATATGGAAAATCAAGGAGTAAAAGATCCCAATATTATACAGAAAAATGCTTCCTAAAAATTTCTAATGATATAGCACACAATGGTTTAGTCTTATTTAGACAAGGGGAGGGGGGGGGGGAAGGCTTAAAACCAGTGAGTAATTGTGCATTTTAATCTAATAAAGATCAAATCTTATCATGTCATTGCACAGTGCAGTTTAGAGTACATTGGAACACAGTGCTTGTAGGAAATCTGAAAAAATGCATCAAATGGAGTCAAAAGCATTTTGAACACAGGGGAGGCTTTGGTTTTGGGTAGGTTTTGTTCAGGGTTTTTGGGGTGGGGGTTTTGAGGTTTTGCATGGGTTTTTTTTGGAGTGTGTGTGTTGGGTTGTTTCCCCTTTTCCTTATTTTTCAAGATCTGTTCTGAAGGTAAGCAAAGAACCTGTCTTTCTTGTCTCTCAGCCTTAGATGGGCAGGTGTGGCATTTCCTACAGCTTCATCACTTTAAGTTACCTAAGTCAGATCTCTCTCCTTAATTTCAGGTCTTGCCCTTGAGTGATACTGTTAATCACTAACATACTTGTTCCGTATACAGGTCTGAAAGCCAGCTGGGCACAGACCAAGAAAGCCCTGGTGATTCTGCCCCAGAAGTTTTCATGACACCTTTTCTCCAACTGCTTCTGTAACTTACTAAGAACTTTATATATGAAACAATCAAACTTTGTTCTCTTTCAAAAACTTCCTCACCTGAATTTGAAAACAGTGAGAACCCCATTAGTGTACTCACAACATGGATGATCTCTCTCAATGGCTACATTCCAACACAAATGAGCATATCCTTAACAGCAGCAACAATATGAAGACACTGCTAAAATCTTCATGAACAAGGGAAGTCTCTGCTATTTTACCAATTTTCGGTAAATAAAATAAAGGATGCAGAACCAAAAAAGCCAACCCCAAAACATTATTAGCTTAACATAAAATCTGAGCAATTACTAATATTTAATTAGCAGCAGTACTTTGGTTTTTACACTAATGACCTATTCTTGGCACATTGGTAAGTCTACGAGCCAAGACAGAGAACAGCATGAGCAAGGGATTTTTCAGACAGGAAGTACGCCTTCTGGTTACACTGCATTCCTGAAGTAGATATAAAAAAAGAAGCCCATCTCCCTCCCTGTCCCCTTCCCTACAGATCTTCAAAGTTCTGGAAAGAGTAGCAGAGACAGCAGAATTAGGAAGCGCAAGCATTCTTTTAGAGGAATAAATTGCCAGAGTCCATCTAGTTGAATCTAGTCTCAACAATTACATAGCTGATCTTTCACCAGCTTGCTCTCAGAGGCATCCAGATCTGGAAATTCCCTAACCATCCCAGGCAATCTATTGTAGGGCCTCACTTGGCTTAACATTCAGAAGGCTTTTTCCTAGTTTTGTAACTGGAAGCTTCATGTCCTTTCTACAAGAGGTCTGGGCTTCTGATGTGTCAGAACAAAGGCTTGCAGAGCCCAGCGGTCTCCTAAAATAATCTCCTCCAGTTTGGGAAGTGTGGGGATCAACACAAACTTTCTAAAGCTTCAAAGGAAAACAACCTAAGGTTTGAGACAAGGAACCCTTTATCATGCAACTACTGAAGTTAAAACCTGGCTTTCTGTTTCAGAATGCTAAAATTCACATGCATGATCATGAAACAAGTTGTTCTTCATTTGATTAGAGAATAAAAATAGCAATTATTCTTTGAGGTAATTCATGTGATAGACATTTTAGAGTTCTTTTCAATTTTAAGATATGGAAACAGAAGTATCAGTGAATGCCCCATAGTTTACAAGATTTGCTCCAAATTATCTCTAACAGTGTTTGGAATCCATTTCCTTCCTAGTAAAGGAGTATTTGATTTATTTGGGATAAATTGACATCTGCACTGTGTATCTAACCATACTGATGAAACAAACCCCAGACTTGATACACATGCACATATGACTTTTTAATCAAGCATGTAGAAGCCGGCTGGCATAAGAATAAATTGATGGCTGAAGACATCAGGCAACAGCTACTGAATCAGATCAGTGTCCATGCACTGTAAATTTGAGTTCTGTCCTTGGCAGCTTTCTGAGAACTAATTATTCTCTTCCAGCACTGTTCAGAAGTTCCTTCTGGATGGGGATATTGCTGCAGCTCTGGTGGTGTGGTATTTCTTTCAAAGAACAAAACGCATTCCCCCCAAACACTTCAGTATTCCCTACATTAACAGTTTCTGCCTTTTAGCAAAAGCTACAAATACTGACATGGCCAGTCCTCATCCTCCTCTCACTGCTCAACATATCAATATTATTCTTGCTGTCACTCAGTTGTGACTTGTTTGTTTTTAAACTTCCTCACCATTTCTATAGCACGCCCTTCTTACTCCATTGCACTCATTGGACTTTTTTTCTCTTGTCTACGGTACCTAATCTCTCATCCAGAACATCATACACTTCTAATGCAGCCTCTTACTCAGTACAACGACCTGTTTCAATAAAATCTCTGGCTGCTAAAATTACTTTTCTCCCATCCAACCACATCAGTCTCCACCCACAGTATTTCCCACCAGCTCACATTTCTTCCCGTTCCCTCATTTTACATTTGCCTTCAAGGGTGCAAATAATTCTAGCTCTATTTGGTTTTGTGTCTTTGGATCGCTTTCCAAACCTCCAAGTCTGATAACAATCAACCTAGATTTCCATTATTCCTCTCTTATAGTCTCTCTTCCATTTTCACTCGCACTGTGCTCTGAACATTAACATAAGGTCCCCAATATGGACTGTAAAGTCAGGCATCCCTGGCTACTACCAAAATCAAATAAAAATATACTTTCCACAGGTTTTTTTAGAAGGGTGTCAAGAAAAGAAACCCAAATAACAGAGTGTCCACATGAACTAGGTGACAATTCATTAACTGCTTGATCAAGATCAAGAGAGGCAGACATTATTTCGAAGCTTCAATTACCACTTTAACAACTCAGGAAACTGTGCTTGCTGCTAGTTTATTTGTAAGGCAGTTAACTGCAAGTGCCAACTGAAAAAAAGTTTAAACTATAAAAGTATTTATTTTATATATTTTACTACTGTTTTACCCTGAAATACTATCCCGATTTGGAAAAAAGCACAAAACAAGGATGAAATCTTTGCAACCAACCTATTATTGTCTCAAACATATAATGAACTTTTCATAAGAAATCCCTCCACTTCAGTCAAGTGGCTTATCAGAACCACAAACTATAGTCATTCCACTTCTTTAAAGCACTCTAATGCCCTATTGTTCTCAGGTTTTGTCTTAGAAAACATCATTTCTACACAGAAAATTCACATTCTTCCTGCTTTTGTTGCACATGACTAAGTTACAGAAAAGACCAGCCCTACTGGAATTTATCAATCAATAGAGCATTCTTCTTTGCAAACTACAAAAAACGCTCTGTCCTATATCCTGGCACTATGGAGCTCCCAGTACAATCCCTGGAAGGAGAACAAACTCTCTGTGGCATGCTCGGTACAGTGGACGGATTTCCCCTTTCCTGCACTCTTCCAGCTGTGATAAACAAACACCAAAGCAAAGTCATGCTCTAGAAAAAGGAAAATAAACCAGAACACAGTAGACTTCAACATTAATAATAAATCAAAAAGCTGTTCCAGTGTTACAGCAGGCAAACCACATAGCAGTAAGGACAGTTTGTGTACTGAAAAAAACCCACTTAAATAATGCCACATCTTAAGGAACAGCATTTGGGATTCCAGCACAGAGTCTGCAGTTCTCCCTTGTCTTTTTATAGCTGTTGATGCAAGGCTCCTTCAAAATAACCAATAAACGTACGTCTGGAATGATTTTAGGTTTCATTCTGTAGCCACATAAACATAGCCAGGTAGCATGGCAAGTTTTAAAATCACTTCAAAAATTTGTGCAATGATGTCTTCAACATGGTACAAAAATAAAAGGTGATTTGAGATCAGGTATGACATCACTGTCCCGTGATCCCTTATTTTATAAAAAGTAATTTAAAATAACAAATAATATTTATAGACCTAGCTGAGCATTTACAGTAAATACTGTGCATGACATCAGAATCCCTAGGAACGGTTGCAGCAAGCCAAGAAAGTGTGGAAAAAATACAACTTCTTTGGTGTTATTCAAAGGGCTAAATTTAGCTTAGTGAAGACGATCTTCCTCTGAAGTCAATGGGAAGAGAATGTTGCCTGTAGAGCAACAGTTCAAAGCAGGGGAAGAGCGCAAACCCAGTCTGCACAACACGGCAGGTACGAGGTATCCTGTGGTGGGAACCTGGTGTGGAGAAGGGGACAGGACATAGACTCTTCCCCCCAAGCAGGCTGGAATCTGAACATGCCAGCATGCTTTGGAGAAGACCAAACATGTCCTGCCTCCAGCCTGCTTGGTCTGGACAGGTATTTTGGGCAGATCCACCTGACAGCATGCAAAGCTAATTACCTCTCCCCCAGACCCTAATGGGAGATTTTCGCATGGTATAGAGCTCCAAATTCTTGTGTTCCCACTGGATCCAGCCACATCTTCTCCCTCATCTTAGTAAAGCCTAAGGCAAGATGCAAGAGAAAGAGGATGTCAAAGACCTGGAGGCTAAGCTGGCATTACCCTGGCAGGACAACAGTTAAAGGCTTCCAGAGCAGACAGGAGGGCTGGTGCAGGGGAAGAGATGAGCACGGAAAGGAAGGGCTGATCCTGCTGCACTGGGACACAAAACATGCTCTCGGGAACGCTTGCTGTATTAGGTGCACATTAAGCACATTATCCCATTTGTCTTATACAAGTTTACACATAGGATGTGCCGAATAGTCAGACTTTTACAGGAAGAAAAAAAAGAGCAGTTTGAGAACACGGATCCAGAGGGCAGCAGAGAACAAGGAAATACCTTAAACAGCCTTTTTTTCCCCCCTCTACTGCCCGCTTAACAAGTTTATGAAGATGAATGTGACCATCTCCATGGTTTGAGGCTATCCCTTGTAGATACTTTTATCGTTTAGTATCCCTGCCTTTCAGTTGCATGCAAGCAGGACAACCTGTGGTTCTGGTGCTTGGGGTTTTTGGGGGTGTTGAAGGGAGGTTTGCATCCCCAATTTCACTTAGAGTTAAATGACGCCCTTTATTACTCACCTTCAACAACAACATAAGAATGGGGGATTTTTTTCAAATATTTATGTACACACATCAACATTTTACACAAGTTAATAAAGTGGAAACTTGCCACAATATCACCCAGAGAAAAACATAAAATTGTGAGTTGCTCTATGAAAGTAAGGGAACCAGAAACAAACCAGTTCTACAACATCTAACAAATTTTTATGTATTTTTTCTCTTGTATAGTTTTATAATAGATGTCTATAAACTTTCTGAAGGTTCTGGAATAGGCTTAGGTAGAACACACTGCAATTTCCCATGAAGAACAGATAGAGAAAACACTAACATTTTGGTTTGCATTAAAGCAAGTGGAATTCATTTATTTACTTTGTCAAGTACTGGCTGCTGCCCCTCTTCAGAAATACTTGCCCAGATAATTTTTTATTTGTTTACACGTCTTCAGAGTTTTTCATTGTACATTGAGTTTTGTGAGCTATAAGAATTCTGCACACAAGCAGATACAAGTTTTCTAAAATCTGCGAAAGTACCAGAGGATTTGGTGCAATGTTACAGCTTTCTTGGAAAATAAGGGTTGTAACACCTTCTGGTTAAGCATGGCATTGGTAAGAACTTCAGATAGGAAACAAACCAAAAAATCCTTGCAGATATCTGGGAGCAAGAAGAGAGAGCAGCAATTTTTTTTTTCAAAGGCTGATTATTTTAAAAAAATAAGCATATGGCTGCAGGCATACAATTTGTGAATTCTGCCACTCTACCTGTCACTTCCAAGTTTATAATAGCATACTGAACACTTCAGCAAGACATCAAAAGCAAGAATTTAATCAACAAAACAAAACACTCCTGCTTTCAATGCATATATTCCAGAGATCCTGTCATCTTCTAGTCTTACTGTAGTGCTTTCCTGTCTCATATTGGTACTGCTAACCCAGATGCAGATTCTTTGACCAGAATTCATCTTTCAATACCAGTTCCACAAAGATTAATCCTCTCCTTGTTCCTATAACATCTTCTCACTCACCCACCCACCCCCTCTTTTTCAGTACTGTCATTCAGAGAAAGACTTTTAACTATTATCTTTATATTAAAACCTCTCAACTTTGCCTCAAAGTCCAGTCTGCTTTCATTCAAATGGCAGAACCTGTCTGATCTCCTGATATTTCCTTGCCACATCTTGCTGTTAGGTTAAACCCCAAAACGGCAAAAGCTTATATTCATGATAACTCCCTAAATCCCTTTATTTCTGTCCTCATCTCAGCTACCAAAGAATGCAAGCTATCACTTGGCAATACACGAGGGCATGACCCAAGAATTAGCTTCAAATTATTTATCCCACAGAACTTAATGAACTCAAACCAGATCATGCTAAGTCTTGCCACTTCCCTATAGGGAAGGGGATATATTTAATACTCCATCTTTTCTTTGTCTGGATAGCTGTACTTCTCACTTTGGATGTGTTATCTTGCTCCTGTTACATCCTCCCTGCTAATACTGCTGTAAATATCATCTTGTCTCATCATTTCAACAGATATGTCTTGAGACAAACTTCCCTTCAGAAGGAAATTACTTATATTCTTTCATGCCGTAGTAGTCTCCTCTTTGCTGTTCTTTTGCAACAGAAAAACCCTCAGTACCAGCCCAAAAACTCACTTCAAGCCTGTCTCTACCAGAGAACCTGTAAAGTCACTTAACAGTAGCAAGACAGCTATTATACTATAAATATTGCCTGTGAACTTCAGATGATCCCAATTTAAACCCTGCACTCTCTATTTTGCTGTATTTTTAAGATATGCTGCCTGGCCTTTTCATTACCGCACACAGAATTCATGACAATAAATTCTCCCACAATTAATTTATATATTTAGTTGGATTTACAACCCACTTATGATCAAAGAAAACCTCTCAGTCTCAATTTCAGAAAGAAAAATCACTGCTTAAGAAGATTAAAGCTGGTATTTTCATTGTGTTTGCATCACATCCATTTCTCCCAAAATTTAGGAGGAATCAGGGGTTTGAAGTAGCAAAACTTAGAAACAAGGGCACAAAAACCCAGAAGCACTAAAAATTGACAGGTATAGACAAATGGAGATGTAGGATTGTGCAATTTACTCAAGTACGTAACAGTAATTGGAATCAGAGCTAGCATCTAGATCTTACTGTCCAGGCAGCATCTATGACAGTCAGTTACTGTATCTGCATCTACAAACAGAATCAATGTTTTTTAAAAACAGAGACCACAAAGAGCTGAGCCATTTAACACAGACATCAATATTTACAGTAGAGAACACCTTTTAGTCTTACATAATCAACAGTTCTGAACAGAAAAGCTGAAAGCTAAATGGCCTTCTCCATGGTGACATTTAAAGTGGCTCTGAAGGAAGGGTAACTTCTGAAGAGCATACTAACTGGATACAATAAGGTATTTACAAAGCAAATGATAAATTAGAAAAAATAAAGCAAACTGATGTTTTACTGGTTGAACTCATCTTTCAAACAACACGGAGGCTCACAATGATCTGCACTTCATTGGTAAGAGTCCTTGTATCTAAAACTTTGCCTACAGTATTTTCACAACTTATTGGCTTGAACATATTTTTTAAAAAGCACTATGAGTCTCTTGGGCCACTATCTATCAGATTTACCTTTGCTCTCACAAATTTCCAGATGCAAGTTTGATTACACTTATTAGTCAAATATCGGAAAGATTTCTGTTCAATTTTTTAAAATACTGTTTTTAATTTATTTCTAACTTTTACCTTAAGAGCACAGAAGATGCAAGAATCGCCCATACATTTGTGCGTTGTGATTTGCCGGAAACTGCGGCGAAAAATGTCCAGGTGCCAGAGAACCTGAAACATAAAAAGAGGCACAGCCATTTTATGAATACATAAAATAAAATACTGCATAAAGTTCTGATTAAAACTGCACATGCTAAATAACCCCAGAAATAAACTAATGTCAGTGAACATCACTTTTAAAACAGGATGCCTTTTATCTAACTGCAAGTTGACATTTTCATCTTTCTTCCTCAGCTGTAGCATTCACAAACATTAATTTACAGTAGGATATCCCTCTGGATTTCTTGCCGTATGCTTTTAGATTAAAAAACTCACTTCTTTGTCTGTGTGGCAGTGCCAGCTTAAACAGCACTTGCCCTGACTGCACCATCACGCTGGCACCAGGGCCAGTCGCTGTGCAGCCGCACGGCGAGGCTGGGCAGAGCTGCCAAGGACAGTCCACCCACCGCTGGGACCACACCTCAGCCCTCCTTCAGCTCCCAACAGCCTCCTTGTTCCCAGCAGGAAGCACAAACGCTGTAAAAAAATGGAGCACCAACACCATACACATTAACAACTTCTTGCAAGTCAAAATGATACCTTACTAAAAGCCGTTATGCCCAATATTATCATTAGTAAGTTTATTTGCATGCCATGATTACCAGCAGATTTCTAACCCGTGTGGGTAGCTATGCTGTTCTCTCAGGACAGGTATGGTGGTAATACCAAGTATGTGACCAGGTATGGTCACAGTGTATAAAAGCAAGCAGGTTTTTATATGTTCTGTTAGCAACAGCAACAGACAGCATTTGCTGTAACATCACCAAGTTTTATTCTTAAATTTCACCACTAAATCTGTGCAATCTTGGGCAATTACCTAAATTCGTATCTGTAAAATGGTAAAAATCGATCTCTGAGATGTCTCACAGTCAGCTCTTTATATATAAATCTGGTCAGTGCTGGCTATTTCAGATTCAATTAACAATAACTGGACTTTCTTGTAAGCCTCAGCCTCACCAGCCTTTCAGGAGGCAGAAGCTTGCACTGAAAGAAGCCCTGACCTAAATTGTGTCCTGCCAGGTTCCAGACAGAGCAGCAAGGTCCAGGCATCAGATCGGCTAAATACTTCGTTAGCATATGCAGAGGGTCCAAACTTCTTATTTCCGTTTAATCTGTACAGAGCAACTGGCTAGAAAAAATTTCACACTCTGAAAAAAGTTGTGCTGGTTTCAAGAAGTGTTTCCAGCTGGAACAATTTGTTAATTAAACCATAGCACATAAATGTTACCTAAAATTATATTTTAAAACATGTTTGTTGAATATTTAATCTGTAAAGTTTCCCAAAACTTCAGAATTGTCATGGCTATGTTTATACTCAAACTCTCCCTATACTTTAAGTCCTGGGAGGCAACACAAGCCTTGGAACCATCTGATTACACACAACATTCCTGAAGAACTACTGCAGACTTCACAAAAGGACAAAAAAATAATACATTTAGGAACAAGTCCAATTTTTCGATGTAATTGCCTTTGGAGTTTATCTTGAATGTTTATAGAAATACTTAAGGGTAAGGAGCAACAAACATTCAAGAGCCTCTCAGACTAACACTTAATGTTAAAAAATTAAGATTAAAATTCCAGAAGTATATATTTTATCAAATGATTAACATATTGGTTGTTTGGTTTTTGGTGGTTTGGGGTTTTTTTTGTTTGTTTTAAATTCAGCTGTAAATATTTTTGGTATCCTATCTCTCTTGAGCTTTAGAAGAAAATGGTTTATGTAGAAGACTAAAGGCCAGGTCATATGCTTTCATCTTCATGTATGGCTTGTAGCCGGTACGAGGCTCTACCTAGTTCTGACCTAGGTTCAGTAACTCAGTATTAGGGGGCAGTCGATGATTACACCTTACAACTTAACAGAAGCAATTAATACAGTGCATCACTGGAAATTCCATTTTTTTATTATAAGTTCTCTTTGTACCTAGTCCTGTATTTCACCATGTATTAAGCCTATTGAGAGTCACTGGTGTTTCCACTTGTATTATTTGCATCAGGGGGGTATCTTGAAGCCTGAAGTTAGTTGAGAACCTAATCATGCCCATGGAAAAAATAAACCACAGTGACACAGTTTGTACTGCCCAGACGAGTCATATGAAGGAACAGAAACTGATGTGGAGAAAGGGTTTTAAACCCTGCAGCCAGAAGGGCTGAATCTCAAATGTCAGACATTCAAAACATCTAAATGGTGACAATACCACTATAGCATCCATACCACTGCAATGAATTTTGACACAAGAAAAGTTTTTTCTTCTAAATCAAAAGGTAAAGACCCAATCATCTAAACTAAGTTACAAATCAGCAGTTGGAAAGAAAGCTGACCTATGTAAAAAGCATCTTGTACAGGTATTATAAAACCTTGAACTTGACTGGTCCAACAAGAAAGTTAAATTTACTTTTAAGAAGTAGACATACTGCAAGCTATGCAACATTCTAGTATTTTAAAATAAATTTTCCACATAGATTTTCAATTTTGGTTGACATATTACAAGTTTACACAAACAAGAGATTCAAGCAGACTAAGTGATTACCACGTGAATGCTGTTGATTTCATCAGAAGAATCTGAAAATTAAAAAAAACCCTGTTCTATACTCAACCAATCTGCAATTCCAAGTGTAGCTTTATTCTGTCTCAACCCACAAACAATCACGTAGTCAAGCCTGGCTATATTTGTTGCACAGTAGAGTCTAAGAAAATACTGCAATAGACAGAGGGCAAAGACAGAAACATTTTTTTATTCTGTGCTCTTACCTGTAGCGCACTATTCAGGAAGCAACTGTTCTGTCCTGGTTCATTGCTGAGACCTTTACTGGGTGCTATTGAGGTTGTATTTCGTGGAGTAAACATGCCCTGTACATTCCCCCGACCCACAGAAAAGTAATTTCTTTTCCAAGACATCTTCCAGATTCAGCTGTAGAATATGCAGGTTTAGGCTGAAAGAGTATTTGACTTGATCAGACCCTTCCTTTCTTTCACCAAAATTCAAAACTGGAACAACATCCAATCTTCTTTAAATTATAGTTTAAAGAAAATTTATCCTTTCATCAGGACACGAGCAGTTTGCTTCTTTTAAATCCAGCCCAGGATGCTATTCTTCAATTGATGCTTATGTATGCAAAACCCTCTTTTACAAGCAGCCACATACAAAGTTTGCAAAGGGAAGGAATCCATGGTCGTGCAAGTTCATCTGTTACGCTGCTTCTCCCTTTTCCAAACAGGCAGCGACTTCAGGGAACAAATGGCAAATCAAGGAGGTCCCAGAATCAACTGGAGAAAAACAACAGCTACTTCCCACACCCCAAAATCTCAGCTTCTCTAATCCTTTTATAATCCTCCTGCAGAAGATGGGAAAAATCCAATTAGTAAGGGAGCAGAGAAACCAAAACAAAACCTTGGCAGCCCCCTTTCAGTTAACGTCTGTCTTGGGTGATGAAAGAGACATTATCCTCACAGGGAAAAAAGACGCAACTCCAGGCCTTGAGAGCGAAGAACTTTTAAAGTAGCAAAAAGTCTCCGATACAGTTCTCCTAATTCTGCGTGCGATCTTTAGAAGTTTCTTCTCCTGATCCTCCTTTTGCAATCGGAATGCCCAGCTGTGCCAGAAAGCTTGAGAGAGAAAAATAATCAAAGGCTTGCGTCATTTAATTACTCTCTTGGTTTTGTGGTGTTCTGCCAAGATCACTGTTGCCTCACCTCCCACAATACACTGAATCTTCTGAGACAAAGCAAAAAATATAAACCTTCCTCCACCCAAAAAATAAAATAACATGGAAAAGAACAGAGAATACCAAGAAAAGTATGTAAGAGGGCTGGCGTATGTTGGGTGAAGAAGGAAGTTAGATTAAAAAAATAAAGCACAACATTCATGTGAAACTCCATGGCAGTTTTCATACATGTTCTTTACAATCTTGAAGTGTTAAATTTCTTTCAGATCTTAGTCATTCAAACACTAGTACAAGGATTTGTGATCCTGTGAATATATGCTAGCACGTTGTCCACGTTAGAACTGGGATTTTGCACTGAACTGGGAAGGCCAAGAAGACAAAGGCCCAAGGCTCTCCCCAACTCAGTAGCCCACAGCTCTCGCCAGAACAGTCTCCAAGTTTTCTTAATCAGAAACTATGTGTATCTCTATAAAATGTTACTTAATCTAGGTACATGGGATATATAATGTCTTCCAAAAGACACTGATGCATCTGAAGAAGGTGGAAGAACCACTCGATAGAAACTGCTCTTACCACAAGTTCATTTTTTCCCCTCATCTCACAAGAAATGTAAAAAAGAATTTGATCTAAGAAATTCCTAGAAACAGGAATTACAAGATTCATTGCAAAACATTTTTTTAAAGTTCTTGCAAGTGTAGCCCACCTGTATTTACTTTACAGACAATTGCACAGTATTTTCCAGGGACATTCCCAATGACATTTAGGATTATCCCATTTTTGATACACATAGTAACAATTGAATGTACCTATTATGGCTGGTATAAGGAAGATGACTCTATTCCACATGTACTGAAGTAGTCATTCCAGCACAAAGTCACTAAAAAGTAGACCTGTGTAGAGTTTGTGCATCAGCAAAAATTAGCTAAGAGAATAATTCCTTACAAAGACATCCTGGGTATCTGTGAAGGCACATGTTCTGCCTTCCACACAATTACAAATTCTTCATGGAAAGAACTTCCTCAATATCTGTGAAATTGTTACAGAAGACTAACCCATTCCCTTCTAGTAATATTTTGTTTGTACTTCTATTAAACTCATTCTACAAATATTAATGAAGTCTCAGCATTGCTGTAAGGCAAATATCCACATACAGATGAATATTCTTCTTGGTTGCCAGCGTGCCATGCAAAATTTTCAGATGTGCTTGCAAGCCTGCAGACACAGACCATTACCATGCCCGTCGTGCAACATTCCTGAGCACTGAACATATACAGGATTAATTTCAAAGCAATTTCAGCCTCAGCCCCCTTTCTTTGCTCAATCCCTTAATGAACCATGAGCCAATCATACTGTGTGAGGTAATTCAGTTTGAAGCAACAATTTAAGGATCGCTGTAAACCAACACCACTTGCAATAGGTGCAGTGGCTAAGCCTGTGCCGCAGACGGAGCAGAATGCTGCCTGGAATGAGCTGAGGCAAGCAGGCTCTGTGCTAACTAACTCACAAAAACCCCTGAGCCAAGCACTCTGTCTTCTCCCTTCCACAGCACCTACAAAAAGATGGAAAATACAATCCAAAACACGCCCAAAATAGTCAGCTGTGAGCAGCAACTATCCAGTGGCATTCAAGTTTAAAACAAGATTCTGCTCTGAAAATGGGCTATAAAACTAAGCATTGTTGAGCCAAGCTGTCTCAGTTATGAAAAAGTGAATACAGTTTTTCTATTGATTTTTATTGTCCTGGAACCAGAATCAGATTAAAGGCTTTGTAGTTTGCCTGTCATTGCAGCAAGACTATTGCAAGCTGGCCAGGACTCTCACAGTAACCATGCAAGCTTACTACTTGCACTGCATTTGCGCAGGCTTAGCTGAACTGACTTCTTGCCACACGTTCGCTATGATCCCTCAGAGGAGCGAGTTCAGTTTGCTCATTTGGCTATATGGCCTTCGCAGAGCTAAGAACAAGCAGAAAACACTTACGCTGGTAACCACTGAATTATGACGAAACCAGATCTCAGGAGATAAATGGCACCTTCACACCTTGCCAACCTCGAAAAACTTACGACCGTTATATAACAGCTACGAAATGGAATCCTAATTAATCTGAAATATATGCAAGGCACTATTCGTATGGATTATTTACAGACCCACTTAGCTTCTACTCTACCATAAAAAGGGTAACAAAAAGCGAGCAAGAAAAAAGAATTTCTGTAATACCCAACCATCATTATTAAAACACCTTGCTTTGTTTCCACCATCACTGATGAACCATCAGTACAAAAAAAAGCTAACTTTCCCATACTTTAAACTCCCAACATACAGTTGCCAAGAAAACAGCAGTGATTTGTAAGGGAAGAGGAAAGCTACTGCTGCACAAGCCTGTCAGCAGATGTAGGTGTTCTCCAAACGCGCTACTTCTCCCAGATACTGTGTTAGCTTGTAAGTGGTCCCAACCAGAGAACTAAAGAAACACAACAAAATTTACTGTCTGAAATGAAAGCACAGTAACATTTTGATTATATATGTCACAAGCGTCAGAGAATTACATAGTTAAGTGAGAAGAAAACATTTTCATATATTGTTTCTGATTAAAGAAGTTTTTGAGAAAGGCTACTCCCCTATTAAGAACACATACAAACCAACAGCTTTTTAACAGTACAAGGAAAAGACCTACAATTGAATTGCTGATGAAGTTTCCCAGCCTTCTGTAGCATTTTACTGTTAGTTGATAACAACTGCAACTCCACATAACTTTTGTATTAAAGGAGAAGAAAAAAAAACACAAACATAACAAAACAAAAAATCACACACAAAACAAACAAACAACAAAAAAAACCATAAACCCTACCAAAACCACATTAAAAAAACAACCCAGAAGACAGATTCAAAAGCTGTATCTACTGTATGTCCCAGTGGCATCTTGGCACAACTACAGAAAACAGAGTCAAAAGTAAAAGAAAACATTATTATCAGACCTAAGAAAACTATTCTTAGAGAAAAGAGACAGGATTCTCATTGTTGGAAACTTTACTAATACAGAAATATGACCAAAACGGGAGGAGCATCAGATGCAAAAGCATCTGAATTCATGTTGTTTGGCAACAGCTTTCTTTGGGAAGGCAGGAGGGCTTCCAGCTGCACAGACAGGCTCAACACGCAAGAGAAGGGCACCACTCCCACCACATCTCCAGTGACACAACCCCAGAGCAAAGCTGCCCACGGTTCAGCACTTCTGGCCTGAAGAAACCTGAATCTGTCCTTGGGACAGCACAGCACTCTACAAGACATGTACCACAGAGAAGTTCAAGTCCGTGTTCATTCTCATATTCACTTGCTAAATCAATCACACAGAAACATAACATCTCAAGTTGCATCCTTCATTCTCTGGTGAGGTCCCACTATTGCTGTTCATTTTAAGGGGGGAAAATTGTAACACTCCTCTCTTACTGCAGTCTCATGTCTCTCCAGACATTTTAGGCTATTGCTTGATGAACCATTCCAGGCATGTGGCTGAATTAAAACAATCCATTTAGGAAAGGAGATGCTTCCATTTAGCACTAGGTATGGCTGAAACCACCAATTAAGTATTTATCACACTGTTAAATAAGAGGTCCAGAATTTATTTTTCATTACTTCTATTTCTAAAGAATCTATCAAAACACAGAACAAAGTAAATGCTTCAATGTGGGTATTTAGAAGAGAGACCTCCCATCCCCAAGATCCTTTTTGGGCTGTAGGAGATTAATGGTGTTGAGGACAAGTTGTCCTTGCACATGCCACAACAGCTTTGAAAGCCTAGACAGATGAGAAATGGCTTTTAAATCCCTTATTTGGACAATTTCTTTGAAAAATATTTAAGACAATGGATTTTGGTCAAAGTTTTCACCTAGATGGCTCCCAGCAGTGTGGCTCTCTTGGTGAGTAAGCACAGGTATGATCCTCTTGGCTGATCCCACGGCTGTTCTCAGCTAGAGGAAAAAAGTTTTCACACCTAGAGGCTTGAGAACATACTTTCTCCACGTAGTTGAAATGATGAAAGCATTTTCTAATTTCTGCATGGATTAAATTATATTTAATTGCAGAGCTATCAATATTAAGACCTTCATTTACAGTGTAGACATCCCAAAGGATAGCCAGCTTTGCAAGTCAGTCTAAATTCAATCTTGAAGGTGATGAAATAAAATAGAGGGACAGAAAAAGTTCCCGTTACCAAATAACCATGAGGCTGGATGAAGAAAACAGTGAACAGTGTAGTGATCCTGAAGGTAAACATCTCTGATAGAAGTCAGCTGCTGCACAACCTTGAGGGGATGACCTCCTCCTCTTCAGGATGTCTCCCCATTTTGAGATTCTTAGCTAGCCAGAAATACCGGACAGATCTCTTTGCGCACCTAGATGATACAGTCTAACTGCAAAAAAGTGCCATTATTTCCATTCATTTCTATTTACAAGATTTTTTTTTGAGAGTGCAAATGGGACAATAGAAGGGAAAGAAAAAAACCCCCGAACTTTATGCTTTCTGCATGCATTTTCTCAGTCTTGANGAAACACCTGCCATGCTTTTGCTGTCAAGCTTACACCCATTTGTCAGTCTTCCTCTTAAAGGAACAACTTAATTACGCAGCTCTATGCTACTTGTGCCTACTGGGTGGAACCAGGAACTGACAGCACCTGACAGCGCCGCTGATTCCCACGACAGACTCATACTGGTCTCCCTTATTTTTCATTCTGCTATTGCACAATTACTAGTCTCTGAAGTGTTGTAAAGTTACAACAAAGCTGTGAGTATTACAGACCTTAGGCTAACTCTCCAGAACCATGTTAGAAAATATAGTCAAGAGTTTGCGTAAGGGTATGATAAATGGTCTTTCAGACACCAGGAAAATGTTTCCGCTGATCTGATGCAAAAGTAATTATCCAAATGCGAGGCTAAAAGTTGCTAGCAAAGATCATCAAAAGTATCTTGGAGTGAAGATCGAAAACAAGTCTCCCCAAAACCACAGATATACTTCTTTAGAGAGTAAGGGTACAGCAAACCTGTGACAAACACTACAGGATTCCCAGAAAACACAAATTAAGGCCACTTCTAAGAGACCACTGCAAGATAATGGAAACCAAGACTGAATGGACTGGACAGAACAGAGAGCAAACTAGGATAACACACATCCTTGACTAAAACTGCAGTAATTGCAGTCACTACCACTGTACTTGTACAGCCTGCCAAACACTAGAAGAAACTGTAGGCAGGATACTGATGGGCCAAACTACCTCTTGGGAATGCAGCTCCCTGAAGCGGCAACCTTGGCATTTCTGAACTAGTAGACAACTGACTGCTTCTGCAGTGATTGGAAGGAGAAAACTGAACAAATTTTTTTATGAAGAAAGAATATATTCTTATACCAACTTTTCCAACCAACAAATAACCCAGGAAAACCAAAACCAAAACCACTTGATGTTCCTGTTAACTGCTCAGATCAACAAGGGACATGGAGAGACCGTATTCTGCGGAAACACCCCAAAGCAAGACTCTGCATGCTGCTGGGGTCAAGTATAGCTTTACACTGCATGAAGATATTCTTTACTGCAAGCAGTTCTCCAACTTCTTCATCCAAAATGCTTGCGGGTTTTATAAAACTGTAGGAGATTGTCTCTCAAAACAGCGTAATGAAATCTTGCGAACACTTACCTAATCTGAATCATTTGATTTTAAGCCTGACAGTCAGCCACATCTATTTAAAGAGCATCTCTCACAGTTTAAAAAAAAAAAAAAAAGGCAGAAAGCCATTGGCTTTGAACTGCAGAAGGTTCAGTGATGGTGGAGGGCTGGAAATTTCTATTACTCAAGCTCTTTCCAACTGCTTACAGGTGCTTCTCTGGGATTACAAAGTCTTAGCAATCATTTCTGCAGCCCCTCCTGAAAGAAGAATGTCAACTGAAACATTTGTCTTCTGTGCAAACTTACGACCACATACATTTTTATTCAAAATAGTGGAAAAGTATGCCACTTCTCCCATAGAACTACTGAGAGAGAGTAGGGTAGCTGTGTCCAGACTTTCATAAAGCAGTTAAGAGGACTCAAAGTATCCAGTTGGCTCTCAAATAATCAGAAAAGCTATTAAAACCCATCCAATATTGAGCTGTAATACAGCATGATAACCATTCAAAAGGCAAATTACAGTAAAAAATAAAAAAGCCAAACACATAGCTCTAAATATCGAAAGCCAACATTACAGCCTTTTCAGATTGAAAATAACTTAACCTACACACTGATCTAGAAGTTTCTGGAGGAAAGCATCTCTTCTTAGAGACGACAATTTGTAAGAGCACAGCGTGAGATAATCGAGTAATAAAGGGCTTCTGTTCGAAGGCAAACAATGAGAGATGAGGTCAGAACTAGGGATGCAAAGGCCACGTTATTTACTTAGTGTGGGGCTTATTGCCAAAACACACTTCACTCCCCAGATAAAACTTTTACTCATATCAAAAACACGGTATTAATAACCACTGATCTCATGCATCATGGTACTTTCAGTGCATGCATTTGCTGTGGAGGTTACAGGGAATGGAGGCAGACGAGCCCACAGCTTTGTGTCCTACTTCAGAAATCCTTCAGAAGCAGCTGCTCCCCTTTCTGTTACACAGCCCAAAGGATCTGTTATCTCAACAACTTTTCTCTGACAGTTGAAGAGGGAAGGAATTTATATAAAATTAAGAAGCCTGAAGAAAATTCAAACCATTTCAAAACAATCTGCACTCCCTTCAGATCTCCCCTTCGCAGTTGCCCAGTTCATTAAGACAGCTGTACATGATAATAAAAATCCGATTCTTAACACATCTAGATTTCCAAACTGCTTATCCTAAACTTTTGTATCACTTTCTACATGAAATCTAAGTTTATTCTCCCAAGCCTGTATTTAAAAGCCACCCTACCTACCCCTAGGCTTGGTGCTGGACATTTCAGAAGGAGAAAGGATGGGGTGAAACCAGCTTTTCATCCCATTCCATACAGAACTTGTGGAGTTCAGATAAACAGGGAAAACACAGCAGCTTCAAATGTTATGCAAGCGCTCAAAAGCGGTTAAACATCACCAATCAATCCTGTGTAACAGAAAAATCATGACAAATAGGAACAGGGCAGCTGTCAACCATATGGTGAAATGGAAGGTTCTGGTTTGATTCTAGCGAATGCTCAGCCAGCCTCCTGCTGCCAGTTACTCCCCTTCCAAATCTTCACCTTGGCTCTCCAAAGGGGAGCTTCAAGATGAATTCCATATTTGATTCAATCTTCAGTTATAAACAAACATTTTCATTGCAAAATTCTGTATTTTACAGCCATCAGCTATTGCAACAAGATTTCAAGGTCCTTTTTCCTACGGCATCTTATTCACAAGAACATAATTCCCAACTGACCAACTGACCCAAGCAAACAGAAGTCTTCTACTTTGGTTTGCAAGTTCCAGCCCAACATTGACTAAAGAGTTCCTAGAAGCTTTCAGAAGTAGTCAGTAGTATTCAGCAACATAAGACTTAATGACTGACAACTTTTTAAACCCTAAAATCCTGCTGCTATGTTTTTCCTGACCTTGCAGACTTTCAGTGCTGAACAGAAGTCCTCCTCTTCTGTAACAGCTACCGTGTTATGAGTTCTCCTGTCAATCTTCACACCCCTTTCCTTCCTTAAAACAGAAGTCAGTAGCAATCAACTCCCAAAGCATGTGCTGTTCACATTACAGCACCACAAATCCCTTCATTTCATTAAACTCTATTTCATTATACCTTGATTTCAGTAACATTTGAAACAACATACACATCCACATAGAATAAAAACCACAGGTAAGAAACAGATTTTGCAGGAAAACAAGCAAACAGAAGTACTCCAGCACTACTAGTACTTCAATTTCAAAGGAAAGACAAGGCAGACTAAGCAAAGGCAGCAACACATTGAGAGTAGCAGTGGACTTTGACCAAACAGATGGACAGACTTTGAGTGGAAAAGTAGGTCTTTCCAGCGATGTGTTAAGAATCTCAAAGTGAAATACTGCAATGCACTGTTCTCTCCAGGTAGTGCTCAAGGGGAAAGATGACACCCAGGGTAGGATCAGTTTCCTCAACACAGGCACAGAATGGACTTTTTGGTACCACTAGCTACTGAAAACCTCCACAGAGGGTGGGCAGACACAATAGACACAATTCCCACCTCCCTCACGATCAACAGGTGGGGCCAGACAATATATTTGATAGTACCATAAAAGCATTTACTCCCTCTTTTCTCTTAGCTCAGGATAGTATTTGGTATTACAATAATAGTTATAGCTTATTCCCAAACTATTAATTCACTGTATTTTGTGTTTTATCTATAACACCATTACCATGCATCAAGATGGCCTGTGACACTCATGTTCTTGCCAGACTAATAACATACCAAGGTGCAAAACTGAAGCAGTGTAGAGGAACTTGAACAAATCATAGGCAGAGAGACTAAAGAGTGAGCAGCACTTTAAGGTGCCTGTGCTGGGTCCCAGCATTAAATGCTTACATCATTTTTTCCTGCCTTGCTAAAAGTGACAAGCAGAAGGAGTGCTACTGCACTGCAGAACATTATATAGATTAATACTTCTACATAAAAATACAAAACCATGCCCCAGCATCCACAACATGCTGATTATTCCTCTTTTTTTTTTAAGCAGTCATCTGTGCTGTATAGCTATAAATAACACTTCAGCAGAATCACGAGTGTGCACACACATGCATAAGCACTTAATAATCTCAACTTGGGTTTAAGATGATTACTATTTAGTTTTAGGGGAATAAGCAGAACTAACAAGAACAGGGAAACTCATTTTTGCTTCATTTGGCTTTGTATACAGAAGCATTTTCCCTGCAAAAACCACTGAAGGCTTCATAACCTGAGTAGGAAAAACACTTGCACATACCACAAGAAAAAGCTTACTGAACCAAAACATCCTGTATCCAACAGCAGTTAATAGCATATGGGAAGAGTAAGACAAGTTGGGCAGGTGGGGGGGGAGGAACATACCATGATACCCAACACTTCATCAACAACCTGGAACAGATGAGCAGGGGAAGTAGAACTCAATGCCTGATTTCTTTTGCTTTCTATACAACTAGGGGACCAGCAGAAGGAAACATCTGATCAATGCATTTAGGGAAATTAGAGAAAAAGACTGTACAAGCTGGTAAGGTTTTTCCCCCCATTTTTTTAAATAGGAAGCAAATAGACACGACCAAAATTCAAAACTTCACATCCCAAACTTGCACATGATGCTCTTGTCTCCTACTAGCAAATAAAGCATTTGCAGTATGGCACCATGGCTTTCCTGTGGCTCCTGTACCCCAGGACCGGAACCGACCAACTGGGCCAGTGCCGGCTAAGCTGACTGTGCCTCTCCCCAGCTGCAGCCCCAATCCATCATACAATCTCATAAATAAGTGGTCATTTTGCAGGGCTCTGTGTGTTTTAAAGAGGAGGATAATGACAACTGAATGCACAACAGTCCTGAACTCACAGCTAAACATCAAATACAGGCAAGGTCATGTAATGATTCCTGCAAAGAAAGGAAAGGAGCCCTCATATAAACAGGACGTGCACCTACCTCCATTACTTGAAATTTTTACTTTCATTGAGAAGCCCCTTACAAATAGATAATTTACTCTGCTTAAATTCTTCTGGTATAAGACATTCTGAAAGATGTACTAGAATAAATATTTTTGAGAACAAAAAACCCAAAATTTTTTTTATCAAGCAGTTAAAAAAAAAAAACCAACTTCAAATCCAGTTGAACCTATTTCACTGTGTGAAATTTGGAGTAGATGGCTGTAACAGGCAAGAGGTACTTTCATATACAGTATATTTGTCAGAAATATATTTTAGAAACTAAAACATTACAGAATATGCATAGTATATATATACACAGATGGAAGTTTCATGCGTGCAAAGCAGACTGTATCCTACAAACAAGTTTTCTGAAATACAGATCTTTCATTTTATGTTAGAACTGTAAGAAAGGTGAAGCCGTAAAATTTGCATATGAACTTTCACAAAACTCTGGCCTCTTTGAATTCAAAGTCTGAATTCAAATTTCTAAGTTACAATTCAAAGAGACTGTTCATGTAAGTCTTACCAGATGCTACCATAAGGAACTACTTCCATACCGATTTTGAAAACTTACACAACTCTTTCCTTACAGATTTTAATACCTTAAAATCTTGGGCTCTGCTGGGAAAAATGCTGCTGTTCATTCTATAAGATGCAGAAACAATGATACAATTACCTTGTATCAAAACCAGGCTTATGGAGATGATGTTATTGTTTTCATTCAGAAAGGTTATTTTATCTTCACCAGAAAAGTACTGTGAAACTACCAAGTGCAAAAGGGATTATTTTGTGTCCTGCTGTGGCCTGGAGAGATCCACAAAGCATGAAAGAGACTCTTGTTAAGTACAATCAGGCTCTGTCCTAATGGGTCATAGAAGCAGAAGCTGTGCAAAGGCAGTATAATACAAGCTGAACAGACCAGTTGGGTGTTGGGGTAAGAAAAAGAAGAATGATGTCAACAGCTTTGATTTATTTTTTCTCTGCCTGGTGATGAAATGACACTACTGAGTGGCACCAGAAGCTCCCTACAAAAAAAAACAGGAAGTGCTTGAAAGGAGGTGCATACCATCAAAGGAGCCTTTCCACATTATTTGCAGGTTGCTCACTGGCAGAAAAAGAGCACGAAGAGGTAGTTCAGAAGAGTTTCTCTCTTTGCAACTGGAAGAAGCCTACTAAATATGAAATTAAAACAGAATTCTGTGGGTGCCCAGGGAAGTTACAGTACGTTTAACCAACTAGTATGTGTGGAGAGGAAAACACCCTTAATGAAACTTTTTGTTGTTGTTATTTTAAAATAGAATGAAAAAGAGCAAGTTTGAGGGTATGTATACATGCCCCCATATACAAAACAAGACCTGACAGCACTACAAAGTACCCAGCCAACAACAGATGTTAAAGCCACAGAGTTCAATACTGAAAGAGTAGCTACTGAAAACAGCAGCCTTGTTCAACTTCAGACAATAGGATTTCAGCCTGGACTGTAAGTAAAAGGATGCTTACTTCAGAGATTTAATTTCTTTCAGAAGTGGTTCAACTGTTTCAATGCTGCTGTGGGTCTGAGCTCTACTGAAAAGCAAGCAGCTACTTCTGTTACTCTCCCAAATCTGATCCTGCACCAATGGCTGAAACCATTTGTGAAACTAAAGACAATGTGCGATTGGAAGAAGCCATATAGCCTTCCAACAGTAAGTCCCAGGAGTGCTGCAAGGTTGAGCACAAAGGATCACTCAATTTCTGGTTTAGTCCAGCCCAGAATACATGAAATTTACAAAGCACAGAATCCTAAACTGGTATGTTATATTCTGTGTACTCAGTTCATCTTTTTTTCCCCTATAAAGAGAAGTACCCAGTCTAAATTGATGTGTCTCATCCCTTTAAGCAGAGTGCCTCGGGGAACGGTGCTGGGGTGGAGCACAGAGAAGCTTTGGAGAAAGGTCTTGGGCAAGAGATGACAGCAGCTCTCAGGGTTCTTCTGCTCCATTGCATGCAGCAGGGGATGGGGACGTAACTGGGTCTCAGGATGATTATCATTCATGTAAGTATTTTGTTTCTTGCTTCTAATTATGCGTGTGATCCTTTAAGAGTGTGGCTGTGCCATCTAGCACCCTTGGGGGCAGGGGTGCAGCCCCATCCTGCCCTGTCCCCCTTGGAGAAGTACCAAGGGTGCTCAAAGGAGAGGGCTCCAGGGACTGCAGGGTATGGCTGGTCTTAGCCACGGCACCAAATTTCTGATAGACATTTGGGGCCACTCAGTGATGGACAGGCTGGGAAGCAGAGACATAGTGGGCAACTGGAAAGTTGCATACAAGCTTACTTCTATTTTGTTTTCCCTAGTTCTTTGGAATTTTCTCTTTTAAAAAAAGCAAAATTTCTAGTACTTATTTAAATGAAATTTGGCTTTTTGGATATTAAAATCTTTTCAGTCTTTTGGGATCCCACCACAGGACAAGGGTTAGATACGTCCCCCTTAAACCTGTGGAGGTCTCCACATCCTGTCATGGCAATCCAAGACAGTCTCCAAGGCTTGCTTCTTCCCCAGCCCAGACTACACAGCCGCCCTCACACCAGCACCACCTGGAGCTGGTCACAGAACAGAGCCTTCACCTTCCAGCTGCACAGCAGAGTCACATGCCACACGTCACCCACATCTCCTCTTGCTGAATCCTCTTAGGACAAGACCTGTTGATATTGCTCCAGGTTTGTGATTCTGATCATCATAACACTGCACAGTATAACTTGTTTTCCTCAGAATTCCCTACAGAATATGCTGGCAACAAAGTAAGTTGCTGAAGAGCCATAATTCTTGCATTTGACAGAAGAGGGTCTGAGGAAGATTAGCAACTCGGTACAAAAACAGAAGCAGATCCAGAAAACCAGCAAAGCAATAAAAGTACAAAACCAAACGTGTCCTGTTTAAAAGTCCTCTCCCTCATAATAACCAGCCTTCAAGGAATGATCACCTGACACCTGGGAAAGCAACATCTGTAAAAGCTATCCTTATCAAGAAGGATTACCACACCACGATGGTACTTTCAGTCACCTCGTTACACCACAATAAATGCTTTGTTGAGAAATCAATGACAAAATTACTAGAAGAAAGCATTCAAATGCACTGTTACTATAATTATTATTATTATCCATTGCTTAACCAGCATTACAACATGTAACACTTCCTTCTACACACCTGTAAGGGAAACAGGAAAAAATAAGAATATTCTATCCAGATTAGGAGTCTATGCATCCTTCCTCTGTGATTAAGAAAATAAATCATACACATGTGTGTGCGTGCACATGTGCAACCAAGTGGCTGACCTGGAAAAAAATCTTACATTTCTGGTCAATCAGGACTGAAGTCATTCTATTTGAAGCTAAACTGCTCTGAGCTTGAGCCAAAATGTGCCATATTAGATGTATTTTTTTTGCTAGACTAGATGGAAGTTTTTCTGGCTTTTCAGCATTCTCTTTTTTCCCAGTCCCCCCAAGTTCTCCAATTCCAATATGCTCTGGTGACAGAGGCACTCACCAGTTAGGACAGCAGTAGTAATGCACATCCTTTTGTGGAATCAAGTAAATGAGAAACTTAGAGAAAACTTGTGGAATTTCATACATATTAAAATATCAATTAAAAGACTTATTATGATCCAAAACATCAGAACCTGAAAAGATGCAACTGGAAAATGGATGAAATGACATGGCTGTGACACACTATTCTTTGGAAGAAGTAATCTTGTCTCACAGTTTACATCCGTGACAACTCCCAGGAGAAACAGCAACTGATTAATATCACTTGGCTCTTGGTGGAGTAAAAAACTGTGTTGTACTGCAAAACCTTCCTGCAAATGCATTTGTTCCAGCTCTCTTCATTTTGCTTCTTGATTACTAGAAAAACTCTTTTTCTTGAATAAAAGAATATAGATATGTTTATATCTATTCAGAAGGGGAGTATGAGCATAATTTTCTCTAACACATTGCTTTCATTATATCCCACTATTCCCCCTTCCCATGGCACATCAGTCTCCCTGCATTTGCTTCTAAGGACCCTTGGGTCTAGCATAATATTGACTTTCCCATTTGTAAGTGCATTATTAAATCCTCCCCCAAAAGTTGATGGTGCCAGCCTTCACCAGCCACTTGTTTCATTATAAAGCAAGTGCTTCTGTTTTCTCTCCCTCAGAGAAGATGGAAACATACCAAAAACATCTACAAAACTATCTGGTTATCCTCCAAATCACTCCCTTCCTGCCAAGCACGGAGAAGCTCAGTGGCAAGGCAGCAGGTGTGCCAAAACCATTGTTCATCGTGACAGCCACCACAGTCTGCTTCCTTCGCTCCTCTGGCTGTTTGTCATGTTTCTCTGGCCTTAGACAGGGAACTCTCTAACCCAGAATCAGCCTGTTTGGGTTTTTAAGACACCTAAAACTTTGAGATTACTGACTGTAACCTGTAGGCGTAACTATGCTATAAATGAGCAACTTCAGAAAACACATAAGCCCCTGTATGCCCACCACAAGGCTTCTCTGTCAAAGAAAAGAGGTTTCTTGAACTGCCAGTTAAAAAAACAAAACAAAAACCCTGTAGATTAGTGATGACCAGGTTCTTAAGGCTTCTCTAACTCCCACAAAGTACAATGTACTAGAAGGAGACCCATCATCTCAGACAGGTGGTGCCAGAGTGACCTTTTTACATGCACAAATGAACCCAAAACCTCAAGGACTACCAAAGCAGGGAGGAGGACACTCCTCTCTATCCACCCCAGTCCTCTGGGACAGTCAGTTAATACCTCTGCCCTTTGATTCACAGGAGTCAATTCAGCTCACAAAATTAGCACTTTTGGGGGGACAGGAATAGGAGAGGGGCTTGCTTTATTTCCTACTGGTTTAGTGAGCTGAATCAACTCATCAAGAAGTTATATCCAAGGCAAGGAGAGTGGGACATCCTCTTCCAAGCGCGGATCAGCTGAGCCCTGCCTCGGCAGACTGTGATCAATATCGCAGGCAGCCTAAAGCACGCTGAGATTACAAAGAACTCACTCCTTAAAAATATTTGGAATGCATTTGAACAGGCAGAATGTGTTTATTATGCTGAATAATTCCACCTCTGCCCCCCCAAGTGACAAACTGGATTTATCATTTTTTGGAATTAAAACCTCTGCTTAGTATCACCAAATGTATGAAAATAGTTTGCAGTCTTTTTCAAATCTACAAATTTAAACAAAGATCTACTTCATGCTAAGCTGAAGCAGTGAGAAGTATGGAATAGTAGTGGTAGACTTCCAAAATCCACAGAATAATTACTATTTATTTTGGAAACAAGACACCTCACAGAAGGCAGGGATCAGAAAACCAGCCAAAGCAAGTTGACTTTGACAAATTGACACATTAGAATAAATATATGTAGAGCTTTTCTTTATTTATACCTCATTTCATTACTAACTCTTTAACACAGAATTCAACAAGTAGAGGGAAGCAAAACCGCATCTAAATTGTCTATCAAGCAGTCCTGAGAGTTTCTGGCTAGGTAATAGTTATATGGTAAAGTAACGAGGATGGGAAATGAACTGCCAACATCCATTCTAGCTCTGACAAACATTAAGGCGAGAAGAGATTCTGAACGGCTTCATCTTCAAATTTATCATGGATACTATTAGTCAGAAGAAGCTACGGTATGGTGGACCAGAGGCAGCTTACAGCTTAGAAAGTGCCTTTCACACAGGTAGCAGAATATAAATAAAATGTACACATAAACAGCATTAGACAGCAAGACTAGAATATTGAAAAGCAAACTATTAACAAACTGAAGCAATACTCTTTCTTTGCATCTTAGAAACAAAGACAATCCACACTGAAAAGCAGTATTTTCTACCTTTCCGTACCATACATAGGGGAGAATTCCTGTTACAGCTTGGATTCAATCAAAAAAAACAGTCATGTCACAGCAGTAGTAACACTGAATTAAAACAACACATTTAAAAATCAGAAAGACTTACCTTCAGAAGCTGCTTTCTAGTGCGTGAACTCCACAGTGGTACTGCAACAAAAGCTAGAGATCAGAGCACGTTGGGAAAACTCTTGCAGGACTCGCTGGTAGAGTAACTGCTCCGAGTAATACTCGCATGGAAAAATTATTTAAGGGAGGAGGAAAGAGCTAGAATAGCGTGGGAGGGGACAACCTGCTGTTTCAAACAATAGGAAGCTGTTAAAACAAAAAAACAAGGGCCTCCCTCAGCACAGGAAAGTCTCATTTGAAAACCGTTGCCCCCGCTGCCACCTACCAGACAGGCAGCTCTGACAACAGAGATAAGGCCAGAGGCCCAGCCCCGCTTACCAACAATTCCCTTCAGAAACAGGGCCAGGCAAGAGGGAGGAAGGTTTTCCCAAGCCTTTTATAAAAGAGACCAGACTGGGGGCAGAGGAGGGGGAGATAGGGCTGTAAGGGATGACTTCATTTTGCAGCAGCAGCCTGGCTGAGGAAGGCAGAGCTCCCCTCGTGTGACAAGTGAACTGGCGAGGTTTCTGAAAACTGTTTAGTTAAACATGAAGGATGTTTTCTCATAGGAGGGGTTGATAACCAGGAGTGACATGTAGCCATTTAACAGAAAATTGCAAAGGACTCAAAAGATGGCTTCAATTTTGATCCCTTGGTTTGCAGCCCCGTGGTTGCAAGGCAAATTTGAAAGCGGTTTTTCAAAGAACAATTATTACAGGACAATTCCTGGAACCATCCCCTGTGGTGCAAAACCAGTGATACCAATCAAAGAAAAAAGAAGCTTGTTCGGAAAAACAGCTTCCTACCCCCAAAACTTCCCATACGCTCAGTTATTTAAGCTCAGAAGCAGTATTACTACACAATTACTCCCAGACTCTCTTACAGTACAGCTCCAGGACACTGGTTGCTATCTGCATTCAGCATCAATTTGTTCTTCTAACATGGTCACGTTCATAGCACAGACAGGGAGAGTTACTGTATATCCAAGACCAAAATAACTTTAAAGAAAACTTTTGTTGCGTTACAAAAAACAATGCACAGCATTGTCTTTCTGTCCTAGCACAATATAATGCTAACAAACAGAATCAGATTGAAATATAATAATGTTTTGGACCATACAAGGTATTGAAGATACTATCCCCACCGGGACCATTTACCTAATAGAAACAAACAATGCAAAAAGGAAGCAGTTGGAATACAATTAAATTGGTTTGCCTTAAGAACAATCCAGTCTTGCAGGATAGAAGAGGCTGAGCCAAGTTTTAACTATGTCTTTCCATAATGATAGAGTTTTGGTGAGACAAAAATAGGAGTTAAAACAAGAAAGGAAAAAAATATAGCAAAGGCACAATACTCTAAGCAGTTTTACCTCATGATGCTTCTACATACTTTTTTTTAAGATTTAGATTTGTGTATGCAAATTTCAAATAAAATAATTTTCTGAAGTGTACTAATAGTGGCATAATTGCAAACAAAAAAAACAGTACAATGTTCAGTAACCATACTGGGCTCAAAACCTGCTCTATAGCACCCTTTCCTCAGCTTGTTTCAAGAAAGCCGAACAGCTTAAAAGTACAGCTTGCAACACCAACACAGACATTTTCCAGGAAAAAGCAATATGCTAATCCTCATTTTTATCACATAGAAACAGTGATCCAGTCTTCCAGGTGTCTCACACCATTACTTGGATCTGGTGGTTTCCTTTCAAATATCTGTACAAGTCTTACCAAGAGTTAGCAGGTCCATTTGTTCAAGTGGCATTATGTCCAGGGCTGAATGACCTGAGGTTGGCAAGCACCCTTGCAAAGAAAACACTAGCCTCTCCGCTCCCTTTCTCCTCCTCATTCCAAAGGACAAAGCATTCACCTTTCTTCCTCAGACACAAAGACCACATAGATGCTCCCCTGCCCACACTGATTTCCTTGCTGAGGTGGTGTGGGCCAATGCTCATGAAATGGCAGGAGCACCTAAATCAGTAAGACCAAGAGTTTTGTCATACTGAAGTTTACAAATTCCTATTTGTTTCAGCCTCAGTTTCCATCACTTCAGAAGTTTTTCTCAGCTTTTTTGCTAAAATGCTTCCAGTGACCACATACACTTGAGTAACTGCTAGAAGTATGGATCAAATTGTGGACATTTGTAAAATGGTGTCAAAGCAGGTATTTGAAAAGTCCTTTGGCATGTGGATAGTGGAGACTAACAGTTACCTGTGTAAACAGTATCTGGTTCTTCAATACTTCAGCACATGAAGAAAGCATGAAAATTATCTCTAGAAGTTCTCTTTAAAGCAAGATCAGTTCTGCTTCCATCACACCTAAAATTAAAACTTTTTAAAATCAAACAGCAGCAAAGGACAGGTAAGTGTATTACTGCTAAAACAAATCCCACTGCATCTGACAGAAAATAAGATTTCACTCTCTGCTGCTGACGGTCAAACAGTTCAGACAGCAAGCAGGGCTCCATGTCCCAAACAGAAGCCAGGGCACACGTCTCCAGCCGAAACACAACAGCACTGCTGCACTTACAGAAGACAGCTTTGCCAAACACACCAGCTAAGCATCTGACTCACTGCCACCAAACTAAGAAAGAATTCAGAGCAATTACCACATTTCTGCACAGAATAGGAAGAAAAAAGAAGAAAAAAAGAGCGTTTCCACTCTTTAACATTTCATCTAAATTAGGACAGCACAGCAACCCTCAAACTTGCTCTGGTCAAGGACAGCAGCCCCTAGGGCTACTAGGGCCTGATAGCAAGGCTAGCAATTACACAGCCATCCACATAGCTGCCTCAGACTGAAATGAGGCAGGAAAACCAAGCAAGATAAAGCAACAGAAACAAGCCTGGAATCTCACTCTCTCCCTTCCTTGCTTTTCTGCTTTGGTTCAGAGATGAGCAATCTGAGAAGCAAATGTATTTGCAGACAACCCTATCTATTACAAGCATGTATGCCTACAGCATACATTCACGGTTGGTGAGATAAAGAGAGATTGTCTAAGAAAATGACAAAAGCATAAGTTAAAAGAAATTTGAAGAAACAAAATATAGATGACAGAGCACTGCAATAACCATTCTTTCATTACTGAAAATAGTTCTTTTCCCAATGTCTGCAGAGTCATATGATTTCAGCTTCCTTCTGCTGTTGCAGATCGTGTAGCTTCCTACCCAGCAAAGGCTATGCTAGCCCTTCCCTTCACCTTCAAATAATTTTCCACCACAGCCCTCCTACTCATAGAGCTGTAAATGTCAGCACATTTAGTATAGTTTAAATACCATAAGTTTGTCTACATGGAGAAGTTTGTCAAGAGTAAGTGTTATGTGGTAAAAATGTAGCTTCTTGACTGCCTTCAACAAAGAAGCTGTTTGCAGAAGTTCCTGCCCACCTTTCACAAATCACTCGTTCCTGTTCTCATCTGATGCTCTGTTCTGCAGATGGCAGCCTGTGTAAACCACGTTACAAATTGCATCATGAAAACAATCTGGGTTAAAGATAACCAGAAAATAAAGGTATGAAGGGCACTTATTTTATGATTCCAGTTATTCAGAATACAGAGCAGTCCTGCAATAAGCAGTTTTAACTGGCACAACACAGACCAGCAAACTACAAGGGGTACAGGAGCTGAGAAACAGTAGTTACAGTAGCTTCTTCTGTGAGCTTTGCCACCAAAGCCAAGATACCACCTAGATGCACTGACTCCTTGCACAGGTAACTTACAATGTGTTTTATGATACAGCTATGCCAACCTGACAGCTGCTACCAGGGTGGATTCATTCATCATCACGTGCCCCTTCTGCTCCCCTCACGGTAATATTGGGCAGTCTGCAAAATGAGCTAGTACAGGGCAGTAAGTGAGCAAAAACCAACTCTACCAATGGAAATAAAAATGATAAGGTTTTTTTCATCAGCTAGCTGTCTCAGGATTCAAAAAAAGCAGGCCTTGTGAGAAATGTCTCATAACAGTGGCCTGAAGTTAGATTCTTTTACTGAGATAACAAAGCTGCCCCTCCATCTGCAGACACATGTGTGGCAATTGGTAACACGGACTAAAGGTGTGGTTTCATTTCACTGTGGGAAACACCAGACTGTGTCGGTCTGTTTACTTTCCCTAGCCTCACGCTCCCACTGCTTCCGAGTATTGCACTGAGCTGCGAGCCAGCTGCATGAGCCACTTCAACCGAGAGCAGACACGCCACACGGCTGAGCAAGGAGAGAGCAGGAGCACCCAGCCGAGACCCAGCAACCCACCCAGCCCTTTCCTCGAGCAGCCACAGCGAAACTGCGTTAGGATAACATTACGCTGCACTCCATGAAAAATCAGTTCAAAACAACTGCTGCAAATTAAAATCTCTGGTTAATCTTTTCTAGCCTCTTTGTTTTAAGTAAGTACATTCTTCTAGGACAGTGGTTTTTAATTTGAAGTATGTATCCCTTGGACTTTTAGAAGTCTGAAAATAGATGTTTGCCCCCTTCATTGAAAACCTCTGAGGTCAAAAAAGTTAATTCTGTGAAGTGGATACAAAGCAGTGACCATCAACAATATTTTTGGGGAGGGTGGAGAGGGCAGTTAGAGGCAGAGAAGCTCATGTTCCCACATCAGCAGTGCATTTTTCAAGAGGAGGGAAAAAAGCCAACAAAAATCTAACAACAGTCTAACAAACTTTAGGGCAATGTGTTCAAACATATTAGGCAAACACATATGCTGTACTCAGCTGACCTTCTCCACATGGCAAGACAACTGTTTAAATACTGTCTGGGCGGGGGGGGAAAACACAGCAAAATCTTGATTTTACTTTGTCAACAGAGCTTGCTTTGGTAGGGTGGACGCAGCCTTAAAGCCGAGTGGATCCACACAATGAAAACTGATAAAAATCAATACTGCTTTCCCCCTTAACACCTGATATATTCTTTTATTAAAATCAGGTTACCTAGAGCTATTCAAGTAGCTTGTAAATTACAAAATGAGCAAAAAGCTTTTTTTGCCATTTCTGAACATTTCTAAAGAATAACCAAACCTACTGTTGCTTTGGTAGTGATCAACAGAGAATCAGAAATACTTTTCAAGACTATTCAGAGACTGGTGAATGTGAGGCCAGAATTTTTATGCCCTCCACTTTCCTTCCGCCTCCCAACTGTTCACTCTCATCCTTGCGCTACCCTTTCCAATATGGCACCAAAAGCTCTCATGTGGCCACAGGGACAATCTGGTCAGGGTAAACAGCGACCGGGTGGAAAGACAGGCCAGAGTAGTTTGAAGCCAGCTCTGTTCCTCAATGTTCCCTACATAGCCCCACAAGTATTTTTTGTGTAGGGTGGCTTAGAGTGGTAGGACCAGTTATTTAAGAAGCTGTGCCCTGTAGTCTAAATCAAAATCTAAACTAGCTTTAAAAATAAGCTTAGGTGCAGTGAAGTGGAAAGGATTCCTCAGTATATAAAGTCCAGTTCTCGGCTATCAAGACCACTACTGCCATAATTCCATTTCCAAACCTTATGGTTTGACAAATGAATCTGGCCCATTTACAACTTTAAGAGTAAAACCAGTTTGCATATACAGTTTGTACACACAGTCAGTATCTTCCACTTAACTGAAAAAAAGCTGTCATTTCTTACGTGTACATACTACAAGACAGAGTGTTCCTCATTGAAACCAGTCTTCCTTTTGGCAGATAACTCCAAATAAAAGAAGAAATACCAAGAGAAAAAGAAAGCATTAGTAACCTGAGCACATCATTATGAACATATCCTGATAGCAGTTTGATTTTTTTTTTTACATGTAGGAACTCTAATCCAGTGCTTCGAACTAGTTTTACCTATAGCACTGTGAGGTCTGGAAGCCTACAAAACAGTCAGGGTTTAAAGGTTACCAAACACAAGCAGGAACCAAAATACCACTCTTTGGTAAAGAGGTACCCCCACAAATACCATAAATAACTGCACTTCTTGTTGCTACTACACTCCTAAAACTAAAACAAAACCAAGAAAAGCAATTCTATTGCATACTTATTCCCAGTGACTGCAAAACACAGTGCACTGCATTTAATCCATCTTGCTTTTTGTGACTTCCATCTCAGCGTGTGCACCAGAGCCAAAGAAATGTTTTATAAATATCCTGTGAAAAAGACATGGTAAAAGGTCTTCTTGTAGACAAGTAACACACCAGGCTATAAATGCCTATTAATCAAACAAAGCACTAAATTAAATTTCATGGTCAAAGCACAAGTACATTGTTTGACTGAGTATGATGCCATGCCATGTCCAAAGCCACAGACAAGTCTCCCATCACCTGTGCAGGTGGGGCAGACACACACACTGGTTTATGTCCTAAAAGGCACGGCACAAAATTTGTTTCCCTATAGGAAAAGGAATTTCCCATGGTTTAAATAGAAAGGTTGATAGCAGTTTGATAAGGAATTTCCTGTGGTTTAAATATGATCTGAGACATTCAGGAATTAATTTACAGTTTGACTAAATTGGGAATCAGAAAATAACTTTTCCTATGCAAAGCACGCACATGGCATTGGACCACTGTAACTGTAGTGATGAATCCATACCCACTTTTCCCGGTGTCATCCAGAACTTAGGTAATTTTGTGACCCTAAATTATGGCATCCAACCTGTAAACCTTAATACATCAGGATCTTAGTAATGCTGTGGTCCTTGACAAAAGGTTTGCCAGAAAGTCTTGCAAAGAGAGAAAAGAGGGGGAAAAAGAAAGAGAGAAAAGAGGGGAAAAAAAGAAAGAGAAAAGAGGGGAAAAAAAGAAAGAGAGAAAAGAGGGGAAAAAGAAAAAAGAAAGAGAAAAGAGGAGAAAAAAAGAAAAGAAAAAAGAGAAAAGAGAAAAGAGAAAAGAGAAAAAAGAAGAAAAAAGAAAAAAGAGATGACACGTTGAAGGTGGAAGATTCACTTTGGAAACTAACTTAATCACTGTGAAACCAAAATGAAAGCTCACACGAAAGTTCTCCCTACCTATATTCATTTGTTCCCTTTGATATTCTAGTTTCTCATCTTTATTAGTTTACTTTTGTATCACTTAAATTAACAACAGAAAAAACAAGATCTCAAAGCCACAGTTATAGAGAAGGTAATGAGACTCATAAAATTATCTTACACCATTTTAAATTTCCTGCACTAATTATTTTCCATTGTGTCTTATGTTTAGTGTTTGTCCTATGACCGAACCTTAGCAGACTGACATGCAGTCAGGATGTATAGCATAGAACTCCCAAGAGCATTTAAATCCATACCATGATATTGAAGAGCTAAAAAGAAAAGTCAATGCGACAGGTGATTCCAGGAATCACTCCCATCACTGAGGGGGGCAGATATCAATATTTTAAAACAATTATGAATTGCACATTAAAATAAGTAAATCCTCTATGAAAATCTGCCATTAGAAAGAAGAGGGGAAGTAGCAGCATTTCTTAAGTTTTCTTGAATTTCCTCTTGAAATGTTTTCTAATCATTTCATTACAACAACCAACATTTCTTAAAACTGCATGCACCTGCATAAGCTGCTGCAGATGCTTAAAATCCAGTGACTTTTTCAATAGCATATAGTCACACATGTGAGGGTTATTGTTTGTTTCACAGCCAGTGAAAAGAAATTGGCTTAAGATGCTAAAATATCAACAAGGAGGGTAGGAAATAGCTGATGACTTCCAGAGGGAACAATAAGCCACTCGCCAAAAATCTACTGAAAGTCACATCCATCACAGTAATATGTGCTGTAATGAAAAAATATACTTAGCAGTTAAAGAGATTTTCAGGTAGAAAAGTAATTGACCAGATTTCACCTTGTAGCCTAATCCTACTATGCCTGGGATTACTTGTTCACCTTAGCCTGGCATCCTAAAGCTGCATCACCCCTTTGGACTACAAATCTGTTTCTGACAGAACACCAGTACTCTCTGCATAAGTATGTGAAAAAATAGTACTAATTAAACACTATAGCAATGTGCCATTCACTCAGAGGTTCCTCACACCCAGGTGTGAAGCATACACAAAGCACAAGTATACATTAATATAAAGACTCCATTGGTCTTAAACCATGCTAGATTAGCATACTTCACCCCTTAAAAAAGCCCACTGCTAATGTAAGTCAACTAGGACAATGCAGATTCCAAGACAAAGGCCATTGCGGCTCATCTATCCATGCAGGATGCCCACTACAAAGAGCAATACACAATACCAAGTAGAATATGAACATCAGCAGCTAAATTTAGAGAGTAAAAACATCATCTGTTGCATACTGATTAGACTGAAACACTACCAAGGCAATAGATGAAAGCAACCTGCAGAAAGATGGATTCAGAGGTGTGTATTCAAAACTAAAAATAGCACATATCACAACAAATATATATGGCTATATGTGAAAGTATTTTTCTTTATATTAATAAGGAGTTACTCCAGAATCCTGCTCTGTAGATTCAGAGACTAAATCTGCTTTGGAATCTAATGCAGAAATTAGATGTGGTAGAGATGGGCCTTTTCAAGACTTCAAAGAGATATCTTAGACTACATTTTTAGCGTAAGAATACCAGACAGACCTTCCTCTAGTCAAGAGTCAAGCCTGAGAAAGCCTTGCTTTACTTTGTCACATCCTTCTGCTACCCACAAAATGACAGAGGCCCTCCTGCCAACTTTATCTTCATGTGATAATTCCCTTGAACAGGGATTTTTTTCCCATTATTTATTTCTGCCAATTTTAACTTATCTAGTGAAAAGTGAACACATTAGGCCAGAAATTAGAACTGCAAATATTTATCACAGAGATTAAATGAATGTTCAAAGAAAGGTTTCAATGTCTTCTCTACCCTCATTAAAAAAAACAAACCACAAAAAACAACCAACAACAAAAAAATCCCACAATTAAAGCTATAATCAATACTTTGCCTTTCTTCATCAGAACTAGCAAATGTACTTCCTGTGCACATGAAGATTTAAGTGGTGTAAATTCCATATGGGCTTGCACATTCCCACCTAACTAGCAAAGGGCATGCTCATTACTCTTCCCCATACAGGTGGGCTGCAATCTTCCCAGAGCAGATATGACACCTTACATCCCTCCTGTACTCCAAACTCCAGTGTTTTGAATTGCCTTTTACCCAAGTATCACGAGTTAAATTTAACATAGCACCTTCCACCAAGGACAGTAGGTACACAGCACAATTCATCACCGTGAGAAACAGAAACAGCTAAGGTAGTGGATGAATACCAGATACTATCTCAGCAGCAGTTTAATCAACTAAATACAAATGAAGAGTATAACATTACGTATGCCTCTACAAAACAGCTAAAAAATATGTTTGCAAATAATCAAATGCTCTACACACTGTACGTTTTTCCAGTGTAGTTTGCTAAGAAGAAAACCTTTCATTTGCTTATACAGCAGCCAGCACAACACAAAATAAACCGACACCTGCTGCAACGGACCCGCATCGAGAAGCCTC
>VXBL01001518.1:3654512-3801899 GCA_013400195.1 Aramus guarauna | reverse complement strand
CGGCCGCGGCCCCCCGGCACACTCACCCGCAGGCCGGGCCCGCCCGGGGAGCGCCCCCGCCGCCCCGCACACACGTGCGCAGCCGCCGCTGCCCTTTCCCGCGGCGCGGGCAGCGCGGGAGCGGTAGCGGGAGCCAGGGCCCCGCCTCCGGCACCATGACGTCACCGCTCCGGCCGCGCACCTGATCCCCGGGCAGGTCGGGCCTTAAAGGGGCAGCGGCGGGGCCGGGGCGGTGAGGCCGCTGTCTCCACGACCGCCACGGGGAAGGCGGCCGGCCAGCAGCGGGCAGTAACGAAGATGGCCGCGCTCAGGTAACAACACCCGGAGCCCGTCGGCTTTGCCCTCGGGCGCAGGTTGGAAGCGCAGGGCCATGTGTGCGCTGCTCGAGGCCTTTCAACACCTGTCCTCCACCTGCTGGAAACGCCAAGTGACCCTTCGGCTGCGCCCTGCCCTCAGCGCCACGGCCTCTCGCTCCGGCGCCGCCGGACCCCCTGCTGCCCTCCTCCCCGGCGAAACTTATCTCGGGGGTGCTGCTTATGTAAATAATTCGGGTAAGCAAAGCACTCTCCTAGTGGCCTTTCGCAGCACACTTCAAATCTTTTCCCCTTCTTTTTGCAGCTCTTTTCTTTAAGCAGCCCACGGCCACGACAGGATGCACCTCTCTGTCACGCTTGCTATCCACAAGTCCAAACCGCGGCAGTTCTTAAGCACCTGAAGGCCACAACTTTCCTCTTTCACCCCAAAACCACAGTGCCTGTTTGCCCATGGGGGAAGGGAGGCTTGCCCGTACTCAGGAGCATGTACAGAGCCAGACAAACAACTACTATTGCGTTAGATACTGTATTTATGGCAGAAGAAACCAACCAACTTAACATGGCACAAAACTGATAACCAGTTAGTTTGTACCATCAATGCCTGGTAAATGAGACCCACGCAAAATGTAACTGGGACAAGTCAAACCAATATCACTGTCCTCTTCCCTAATCAAAATCCATTGTCCTCTTACCCTGTTCAGTGATCTTCTCTGCTAAGGAAATGTGCTGGAGGACAAGAGACCTTTAAATCAGTATCTGCATCAGTTCCACTCAGCTGGGCAAATAACATTAAATGTGGAAGAAAGAAGAGTTAAATAGAAGCTACAAACACTAAAATTTCCTATTCAAGAAGCAAATTTGAATAGAAACACGGTAGTTCCTATACTGTGTCATCCTTCCTATTTATATCTAATCCATACAGAAAACATTGTACTGTCATATACCCAGTTACGAAAATATATCAGCCTCACTTAAACATCGAGGAGGTTGCTGGGAATTCTCAAGCTGCAGCCATGCAGACACTTTTTTATTTCATTCACTACTGGTAGCATAAAGTCACCAATCTTAACTGCCATGTCCTCCAACCTTCAGGTCACTTCATGCAAATCAATTCATCTCTGCCCCAATTCCTCACCTGTAAAATATCAACAAATCATACTTACTTTCCCAATTCTCATCTATGCTTTCAGTGATAGTTCCTACTTCTAGATATCAAAGATGAAATCATAAGAGAGGAAGGTGTCAGTCATTGTCGAACTAGTATCATAAAGGTTTTACTTAACCTTCTACAAGTATTTCCAAACAATTATTTGATTCTGCGAAAGTCCCTTTTATTTGGTTTTATACACAGGTTCCACCATCACTTATACCAGCACTCATCAAAAACAGTGTTGGCTTTTAAAAGTGAAGGAGTCAGAGCAGAAGATGAGATACAGCATTCTGGTTTGCATAAAGACACAGGCTGAGTTATGCTTTAACACAATTTATTATAGCCTCATATACAAAATTTTACTTCTTGCTTTGGCAATAAGGAAAATACTATAAAAGGTACATTTATTAAAATACCTGAATTACAGTCAACTCTCATTTCCCCCCCCAGAGATTGCTCCTTTTTTCTTTCCCTGACATTTTTAGGCATTTATATATCTAAAAACATTTTCTTCATGTTTGGACCCTTATGAGGTTTTTTCCTCATTTTCTGACTATTTCTAAGATCTGTGTTTCTGTTTTACTGAGGTTAGTTACCTGAAATTAGTATATTAAATAATCAGGACTATCTTTCAGAAAATGGTGAATATGATATGGCATGTTTTCTAAAAAGGAATTTCACATTTGCATGAATCTCAAACTGCATGTGAACAGAAGTTATCTGACATCATTTTATTTAAGTACTTTCAAAAATGTTTTAGAGCAATCTGAATTAAATTGATATTGATGGTAAGCACCAATGCTGAACACTTTTATAAGTAGGAGATCTCATCCTCTCAGCTCTCTAGGCTATTACTGAAACATTAAAAGATAAAGTTTCTTGCTTTTTCATCTTTTAGTCTAAGCTGAGAAACAGCGTGGAACAATCAAAACAGCTGTATCTACACTATAATTAAAAAAAAAACAAACCACTTATTGTCAAAAGCTAGGCTGTCAGTTCATTAGTGCTAGTTTCAATTCAGCATCTCATTTGCTAAAATTTTAGTGTCAAATAAGCAGTGAGATTTTAAAGTATATTTAGAACAGTATCTTAATTATTGATAGTATTAAATCTGGAATTTAAATACACTCAAATGCACTTTTCCCTCAATAAAAATAATTATAATAATTTTAAAATGTCAGATTAAAAAAAAAAAATCCCTCAGCTGATTGTTACCCATCCTGTTTGGTGCCCTTTTGATCACTGAGCTCCCACCCTTACAGAGACGGCTGTGCAACTTCGGTTGGAGCCTGGAAGTCGGCTCTTCACAGCTGACAGATCGACTATTGTCTGTAGCATGTTTGCAGCACTATTGCTTATCCAGACTATTGTGTTGCCTTCCTGTTGCCTCCCCCTAGAACCAACTATTAAATTAAACCAACATATTTACACATATTAGCATCCAACATAGGTATCCACTGACAATGTTGAATATTCAAGACTTAAAATTACAGCTCAGTTGTTTTGCACAGTGAAATCACAGCAAAATCACTTCTAAACCTTATTTTATGTAAAGACAACTAGATTTTTTCCAAATCTCAGTAGCCTAAATAAATTCAGTGTCCTTTTAGTAGCCTAAATTAATCCAGTGTCATTTAAAAGCACTTAGCTACTAACATAAGAGAAACTTCACTTACTTCTATTGCAAGGACACAGTTCAAACTCCACAGTGAAAGTGGGTGTATCTGTCTCATAGTCCCTGTTCAGGCACATAAAAAAATCTCGCCTTGAAATACTGCTGAAGAGTAACAGAGTAGTACAGTTTAGCATGGTGGTCTGTGGTCAAGGAAGCAGAAAGGACTAGAGAATTAGAAGTATCTCCAAATTTACACAGGACTGACTGACTTGTTAGCCCTCATTTTACACATCAGTCATCTATAATATTTTCAAACCATAATGATCTTACAATAAAGATGAGCCACATCCCATTTTGGAAGCGTATCAGTACGCAGTGCTGTGTTAAGAACAGACCTTCCTCCACTCCCTTCAGAACTGAAACCTACTACTCAAACTTTGGACTTTTTCAGACACCACTAAATTGCATGTTTGAATTGTAATTCTGCTAACAGTCTTCATAGCACCACGCTTTAACTTACATTTATAAATAAAGCTTCTATTATGTATCTCAATGTTGTCATTCTACAAAGAGACAGACAAATACCAGGTACTTTAAAGGACATCAAAACAGCCTAATCAAGCATTCCATAGTGAGATGCATCCTTCCTTTAAAGAATAGAGCAAGGCAAAAGTAACTTTTGTTGGTCAAGTGTAAGTTAATTATCTTCATTAAGTCAAGCACAGAAAGTACAACATGATGCACCATAAACAGTAAGACAGGTGGTCTGTGCTTCCTCAGTAGATTTTTCAAGTGCAGCTAAGCAAGGTAGAAGTTCAATTCCATGAAAAACTGAATTATTTAAGGCATCCACATTCCATCTCCTTAAGAAAAAACAAAGCCATGAGTTTTCTGGTTTACCTATGGCTTTCAAAAACAATAGGTAAAATACAACATGAAATTATCCATTGATCAACAGCCCTCTACTGCAGTAGATTTCATCACTACCCAGCCCCGCAGGAGAAAAGCAGCTCTATCACCCTAACCTGGAGGGCTGGCATGAGCTCAGCACTCAGCTCAGCAGCGTCACAGCACTCCCAAACCCCAGGCGTTCTCAACTAGATCATTTGAATTGCACCAAATGCTGTTTTTGCCTTGTATACCCAGAAGCATCACTACCACTAAGAGCTGGTTGATGAGGTTGCAACATCTTGCAACTTCTATACTATGGTGCGTCTTCATTACACATTCCTCCTACATAGTAGTCTCATCCTTCCAATTCCAGTGGCACATGCTATTGGCATTCTCTCAGAAACTTAGCATTTTTGGCACATTTTTCAAAGATTACTTTATCACTGAGTATTCATCGGCAATAAACTGTGTTACTTTGCATTCCACTACACTAAGGGTCCTCCTATTTATTCCAAATATCTGTATCACCTGCTAAATTCATACTGCTAGCTCTAAATTTTCTATGTAAAAGCAAAGATTTCTGGTTCTGATGGTTAAAAAGAATACCATTTAAATATGACCAGACCCTAAACAACCACAAACCTGAGTTCTCCCACATTAGGGGACTGGAGCATCTCTCGTATGAGGAAAGGATGAAAGAACTGGGTCTGTTTAGACTGGAGAAGAGAAGACTGAGAGAGGATCTCATCAATGCTGATAAATATCTAAAGGGCAGATATCAAGAAGATGGGGCCAAACTCTTTTCAGTGGTGCCTAATGACAGGACAAGGGGCAAACTGGAACACAGAAAGTTCCATCTGAACAGGAGGAAAAACTTCTTTACTGTGAGGGTGACAGAGCACTGGAACAGGTTGCCCAGAGAGGTTGCAGAGTCTCCTTCTCTGGAGATATTCAAAACCCACCTGGATGCAATCCTGTGCAACCTGCTCTAGGTGATCCTGCTTTAGCAGGGGGGTTGGACTAGATGATCTCCAGAGGTCCCTTCCAACCCCCGCCATTCTGTGATTCTGTGATGTATTTGTTTGGAAATTTGAAAACTAATAATATTTAAATAATCAATGACAGCAATAACTTCCCTTGCTCATAATACGAGCATGACCATCCAGTTAGAAAAACAAGGTATGTGATGAAGGAAAAACATTAGAATTTGCAGAATTTAGCTCAAATTCACTGTAGGAAGGAGAAGCAAAATAGTAGGATAGGAGCAACCAGTGATCTAGCAGAAGAGAGAGCAGTTCAAATCATCCCCTCATATCCAAACCAATAACAAACATATCTTTCAAATCAGCATTATCCTTTCTGTGATTTGGAAAAAAAAAACAAACCAAACCAACAAAAACAACAAAAAAACCCAAAACACAAACAAACAAAAAACCAAAACACACACACAAAAAAAAACCCCACACAACAAACCTCCACCTCTTAAAAGCTCCAGAACGTTTCCTTGAAGGATGTTGGACCCCTAAAGTTTCCACATCAGACATCTGCCCTGCATTTAAAGGCTGCTCACCAACTCTCATCCAGCTGTCAGAACTTCCAGGTTCCCTCACATAAACATCTCAAAATGGCAAAGTAGAAAAAAATAAATAAAATTTTAAAGTAAACAAAAAAAGGCAAAAAATGTAAGTTTGAAGCAGCTCACAATAAATTATTAGAAAGAAGGAATACTGAAATGTTGGGATTTCCTTCACATTTACTTAAACAAAAAGCCCCATTAAAAAGTGCTTGAAGCTGTGACAAATTCCACTCTCGGACACAGAATTCAGGTTTGGCTGGCTACACTGTACACAGGTTGTTGGCTTTGAGTCATGCAATCACTTACTTCGCCTTGAGAAAATAGAAACTAAAATTGCTAAGCAAGGTAATTTCCAACTGCGATGATTAAAGATGTGTGTTCTAGGGTATAACAATGCAAATAGAGACTCAAAAGTATGCTAACAACACATGTTACAGCCCTAGGTAACTGAGGCTGCACTTGTTTTTCTGTGGGGAAATACACAATGGAAATTGAGAAAGATTTTATAAACAAAACAATTATCTACAGTACACTCCTTGTTTTCTTATGATAATAATATGTTGAGTCCCCAAAGTGCTGGGCTGACAACTGAAGTCATTATGAAAATGAGAAAGAAATAAAAGTTGACTATTGACAGACTTGTCAAGGGCATAAAGTAAGAAAAGTGAGCTGAAAATATTGCATGGTATACCTAGTACTTGTGTAGTGAGGTACCAACAAAAACAAGATGCAGGCTACTGAGTTAGCAGACATGAGAAGTGGAAGGACCAGCCACATGGAGGCTGCCGCATCATCTTTTTGTATAGTGGATACTGTCTCAGGGTACATTGTCTCCATGTACAAACTGTTCATTTTTTTAATCAGTAACATTCCAAAAAGTCTGTATGTACTGTTCATCAGTTTTAAATAATGTTATTATTCAAAATATAGCTAAATAAAGAAAATGCCTTATGAGAAACAGCAGTCAATTATTTCAGGAATTGGTCCTTTGTTCCTGGTCTGAGACCTCATCTGCATTTTTTGCAGATTGTCTTGCCCTACCTCTCATTGATGGGCCTTACACTTGACAACTCCCTACCTTCTTGAAATAGCCTACTACATAGGCACACACACAAAATTATGCCTTCTGGTTCAATTTTTGGGGCTTGCATGCTCCCTCCTGTTCCCCATTCAAATTATTTCAGTCTTTCCTATCAGGCCCCATTTTCTAGACCTCAAATTATTTGATTACTCTTCTCCCAGCCTCTGTTCATCTGAGCTGTATTTTCTTAGGGCACTTGCCGTAACCGGATGCAATACTTCAACTGAGGACTTAACCGTAGATTAAAAAAAAAATAAATAAATTGTTCTGTATGTTTTACATCCTATACTCATGTTTTTATCCCTCCTGATATAACATTTGCCCTTTTACAACATCAGGAATTCTGGAGAATTGTCACCTCATTACGTGTTCCCTACCCTGAAATACTTATGTATTTCATTACTTCTGTTAAGTGTAGAACTTCAATCTGTCCCTACTTATCCCCCAAGGTTTTCTCAATTTTCTCAAAACAATTTTCTGCTCAAACCTATGTCCTATGTATATATATTCCCTCCAAGTTTTGGGGGCATTTTTAGTGAATCAATTTTGTAAGTACAATCTCTAGTCTATCATCAAGGTCATTAACGAAAAGATTGAAGTGAAGCAGAATGAGTACAGACCCAACAGACCGTGGCAGATCCACATTCAATACAACCATTTCATTTTGACAGACAATCATTAATAACCACCCACTAGACAGTCATCCAATGACTCTTGCTCCTACTCTACAATAGTTTCTTTCAGGCCACGTTTCTTCACTTGTTTGTAAGATTATTGCATGAAACGGTGCCAAAGAACTCACTCACATGAAAATATTAACATTCACACTTTTCTGTCAATTCACAGGCCTTATTGTTATGTTACAGAAGAAAATTAAACTGGCATAACTATTTACTGTTCCTAAATTAGTGGTGGTTGTGACTCATGTTCTTGTCGTCTCCCAGAGGCTCATACTTTGTGCAAGAATTTGTTCAAAATGTGGAAGACAAGAGGAATAGTTTATAATTTCCTGGCTCCCTTTCCTCCACTTCTCCTGATTTTCAAGTCTTCCCGCATCTCAAATAGTGGCTAGTGGTACTGAGATAGCTTTGGTCACTTTTTTTTTTTTTCTTTAACACATCAAAGGATGAATTTAATCAAATCCAGACTAATAACCTGCCCAACTACTGAGAAGTATGCAAAAGGCTTCCTTGCCATCCATCTTGTACATCCTCTGTGCTTTTTATGTCCTTCTTGCGCTCACTGCTGCTCACTTATACCCCTCTTCTGCTAATGTTTTGCGTTTTCATAGTACTTCAAGTACAGCTTACAAAATTGTGCTGCCTATCAAAACCTGCACAGTACAGAGCCATGGATATATTGGCAGCTAGAAGCAGAGAGTGGTGAGAGCAGCTCAGTGGGCAGCAGTGCTCCAGTGGTGCCTGCAGGCTGTGCAGCCCTCCCAGACAGGGCAAGGCCCCAGGAAAAGGAAGGGGTGCTTCTAAACGTGGCCATTTCTAGTTCAACGGCAATACGGAGGGGATCTGCAATAAGACAGTAACACAAACAGAACTGGAGCTCTGCAATCCAGACCTGCAATCACACCAGCTAGGGAAGACCAATTAGCAGATCGTTTGCAGCATATTAGCGTGACTTCTGTGTCAATTATGAAGTCTGTCTCTGTACACCCAGCTAGGTAGACAGAGCTGGGTTGGGTGGGGGGTGGAGGTGTGTGCGTAATTTGTTCACATACTCATGCATATATAGTGAATAAGGGATTGCAGATAAAACACGGGATTAAGCCTGACACAGATGATCCTGCAGATACTCTGGCTCTCGCAGGGTATTTGCTCTGACAGCACAGCGCACGAAACCAGCGACCCTTCTGTACATCCCTACATTGTTGCACCACTGCATTTAGCAATGTTACTTGCTGTCATTGCCCAAAATTAAACTACATAATAATAGACTCTTGTTATAGTACATGCGTATGTGGCAGTTTAATATGTAAATGTTTGGTTTCATTAATTTAAAATAGCAAAAAAGAACATGAAGAAAAAAAAGTTTAAAAGCCTCAGCAGCTCTAGTGCAGCTCTGCTGGTTTTTTTGCCAGATAACTAATACCTAAGTTTCCTTAAGTGTATTGTAGGGTATTCGCCATGCACCCAAATTGTTTATTTCCTTTTTACAGGAATTATACAATGATTACACAAAACTGAAAACTGTTATCTTCTGCGTACACTGAGCATACTCATAGCCTTCTAGCTCTTCTCTTTATTGAAAAATTTAATCATGCCATAAATACTAGAGACCAAAAGGAGGAGGATACTCTAATACAATTGTAAATAAAAATGGATAGTTTGGATGCAAAGTATCTTTGAAATTAATTAGTTCCCCGAAGATTATCCAAAATTGATCTGACACATTGTATAATTTTATGACAATACTTTATAAATAGCAGAGCAAAATCTAACAAGTTCAACATTAGAAGAAATAGAATTAAAATACTACTTGTGTAGGTTAAGATGGTAAATTAATACTTAGGTTTTGGGAAGTATCTGACTTGATCTAAATAATAGTACAAGAACTTTTTGAAGAAAAAAAAATTACCATTCCAGACATACCTTGCTTTGTCCACTACAGAAGGAGACGGCTAAAACACTGATTTATCATGACTTAACAAGATACTGACCACCAGCTGAACTGCATTAACTGACTAATGCATTTCTAGTCCAATTACCCTGAGAAGCAAAACATGTTAGTATAAACCACTAGTGAATTAACTATATATACTCAAGGGAAAAGCTCAGACATACTAACAAAAGAAAATTCACGTTGCAACTGCTCAGTCACTAATTCACAGCTTACCACATTTTTCCTTATGAGGCAAAATAATTTACAGTGTTACTGTTTTTTTTATTGATCCTCTTAGCAATATTGAACATTAGTACTAATCACTATTTGATAGCATTTTACTGGCCAATTTGAAGTGGGTTGGCATTCAGTATATTCTGAAAGAGACATTGAACAACAACTGTATTTGACTTTCTCTTACGTGAAGTAGATTAATTGCTACAGCTCCCATAGCTGTCATTTCAACTCAAAGCTCAAGAACTTAATGTGTATAGGAAAATTAACATGGTAGAGGGATACCTTGCAGACAAGATTTGCACTGCTGCTTCATATATCACAGCTATTTCCATCGATACAAAAAATCACATTGATGCAGGCTCCTAATATTACCTCCAAACTTGGAAATAAGAAAGACCACTCTCATATCAAGTTCACTATCTGCTACATGATTAGCTTCTATGCTTTATTCACAGCCACAGTGGAACTCAATCCAAATACATATTTAGTTTAATTCTGTAACAGAATTTGAATGGTTAGTACAGTCTGTATTCACAATGCTTGTTTACGCTTAGTTTTAGCTACAAGCTCAGTTGCATACTGTCTATGTCGTCAGGACCCATAACAAGAAATAATTACCACTGATTAACCTATGTTCAAAGAAAGACAGAACTATGCAGGTGAGCTTCTGAATTAAATCTAATTTCTCTCTGTTGTGTATAGATAAGGCCAACCATATCCTTGGCTGCATCAAAAGAAGTGTGGTCAGAAAATCAAGGGAGGGGATTCTGCTCCTCTACTCCACTCTGGTGAGACGTCACCTGTAGTCACCTTTCCTGGAGCACAGGAAAGACATGGACCTGTTGAAGCGGGTCCAGAGGAGGGCCACAAAAAATGGTCAGAGAGATGGAGCACCCCTCCTACGAAGAAAGGCTGAGAGAGTTGGGGTTGTTCAGCCCAGAGAAGGAAAGGCTTAGAGGAGACCTTACTGTGGCGCTCAGTACTTAAAGGGGGCCTAGAAGAAAGATGGGGACAAATCTCTTAGCAGGGCCTGTTGCGACAGGACAAGGGGTAATAGTTTTAAACTAAAAGAGGGTAGATTTAGACTAGATATAAGGAATTTTTTTTATTATTATTTTTTAGTGTTTTGTTTGTTGGGGTTTTTTTTTACAGTGAGAGTGGTGAAACACTGGCAGAGGTTGCCCCACAGGGGTGGTAGATGCCCCATCCCTGGAAACGTTCAACGTCAGGTTGGACAGAGCTCTGAGCAACCTGATCTAGTTGAAGATGTCCCTGCTTACTGCAGGGGGGTTGGACTACACAACCTTTAAAGGTCCCTTCCAACCCAAACCATTCTATGATTTTATGACATGCACACAAGTTACATAGCAAAATCATCTGCTAACTCATAAGAATTCATTGTAATGTAGTTTCATTATGTTACATTGCATATCCTCCAAGAACTTCCATCCCCCCAGCCCTCTACCTCTCCAGGAAGAAGTTAACAGATTTTAGAACTATTTCTGTATGAAAACAGCTCAAGATCTTTTTCCTCATCTCACCAAACTTGGGATGTGACAGCACTGGAACAGCCAAACACCCCAATTCTAATGCCAATCCTATGCTCACATCCTCCTACGAGCCAAGCCTCTGTGCCCATCTATTTTGGCTGCTTATGATACCATGCCAAAGTAAATTTGTTGAAATCTCTGGACTGAAAGACTCAAAACAGAATTCTGGTTAAAACAAAACAAAAACCCCAAAACAACAAACCAAAAGATTAAAAACATGCTAAGAACTGAGTTCATTTAGATTAATTTGGAATTTCACACAGTAAAAGGAATACTGCCTGCTTACATAGCAAAGAAGAATTAAAAAGAAATAAATCCTCAGCCCCATGCTTGTCAGAGGAAGCCATGTTTCTGGACATCCATCACAACAAGCAAGGGAGTGGTGCCATATAAAGCAGCTGACCCTCATTCCAACACATTGAAGCCTGGGTAACAGCTACATACAATTTGACAGGGAAAGCTGAAGTGGATGCTGATGTAATAAATACACAGTGGAAACTAATGCTGTAGTGGCCCAGTTCTCAATTCCTGTAAAATTTTAAGTGCTGTCACCTTTTCCATAGTATCAACCCCCACCCACTGACACTATTTGAATGGATAAGCTAAACCTAAAGACATTATCCAAGCAAAAAAGTTGTGCATATTCCTTTCTTAAATATTTACCAATAAACTGAGCCTGCCAGCCTGCTCTCCTTTATACTTCCACTTTGATGGATCAACAGTTTTGCAACTTAAAAATTGGCTACTTTGAAACTGCGAAGTTTAAAATTATTACATTTAAAAAAAATTAGATCACATCCATAGCTCCATTTAAAAACACGCTTATATTTTACTGGGCACAGAGAACTTTTGCCAACATTATTACTTCTGCAGAAACAGATGTTTGTTATCCTTGCTTAACTGGGCACAGCAAGAATTAATCTAGAGCCAGGGCAGACAGAAGTTAGAAAACATACTGTCTCACTAAAAACACCTTCCGCAAGCAACCTAGAAAGCTGTGCAATTGCATAGAACACAATGGGAACGTTAAACACAAATATATTCCCAGCAAAGGCTAACCTCCCCCACAAAGAGCAAAGCTGCAGTCAGACACTTTGGATAAAAGCACTAAAAAATTGTGTGTATCAAGGAGTGCAGACCACAAGGTGCTTGTATACAGACTCCACTGAAATCTTCCTGGGGAAGACAAAATTAACAAGTATTATATGCGTATATATATAGTGCTTCTAAAGCTTGAATCTCATACATAATTCGTGCCACCACATCCCTGAAATATTAAGGTAGAACTGCAAAAGATACAGCAAAAGAAGACAAGAAGAATAGATAGGAAGGGAACAAGGGGACCGCAATAGAGGTCTTTACATTACATGTGATTATGCATTATTTCACAATATTATAATCTGGAAAGCAAAGAAATTATGAGGTAACAGGTTTAAAAACAAATATAAAGATAGAAATTTACTATACATCACATAAATTGCAGGATTCCCAACTACAGAACATTGTGTATGTCAAAACAGAATTTGGTTGAAAAAGACTAGACTTATTAATGGCACAAAGGTCAATCAGAGGCAATTACAGATTACTATCTAGATCCAAATCAGGATACCTCTAAACTACTGACAGTTGGAAAGATGAAAGATAAAACACAAACAAGGGAAAACACATCTTAGACATGCCTTGTTTGTTCATAATATTTCTCTACACATTTTCTTTAGGCCACAGTTGACGCTGCTTGACCAATAGAAATTATGTGACCCTAGCCAAAAGGCCTTCCAAAAAAACCAAAACAAGTAATAAGCACCCCCTTCAGCAAACAAAAAGGCCACATAACAAAAAAACACCACCAAACAAATAAAAAGCCATAAAAACAAAGACAACTAATTACCAATTGATTGTTGGGGACAAAGAATAAGAAAAGTTGACTTGAAGAACAAATTTTAAATGAGGCAACCAGAGATGGGCACCAAGCAAAGTTCCTTCCTTTATTAACCGTTCTGCCTGTCATCAGTTACCAGTCTACTAACACAGAAAGACAATAAAGGAGGTATGATATTGAGTCCAAATACATGAACCCTGGTAGGAACAGGTATAAGCCTAGATTAAAAGAAATGACCACCTACAACCCTGGCATAAAACTGAGGGCAAGGCGGAGGAGAGAACCCATTGAAGCTGAAAAAACAAGTGATTCTGGGGAGCAACTGATGAAAATAATGGGGTGAAAAAAAATATTCAGAAATGAAAAATCTGTGAGCTGGAGAAGAATGCTAAACAGAGCACCCCCTTACTGATTACTACCAGAGCAAAAAATTGGGCTAAGCAGATTTTCAGTCTAACTCAGCACAGTAGCTCTCATGTTTTTCCACTAAGAAGGCCAGAAAGACTGAATGTAAAGAGCAAACTCAGTACTAAAGTTTGCAAATGTTTGAAACCAAAACAGCAGACTCAAGTTCTTCTATATATCTGCCCCCAGATTCAGAAATCAAGACATTTAAGTGAATGCTATTGAGGCAGAAGAATATAGTTTTCCCTCTCTAAAGTCATTTGGATAATTATAGCCTGCAAACAGTGCTGAACACTTGAAGGAACTATTAAGTAGACTTTGCAAGTGTGTCACTTTGTAAAGCCCAGACAGAAGAAAAAAAAAAATTGATGCATACACCTGCTTGATCATTAGCTTTTCCAGGAAGTTCCTACTAAGATAGAAAGTTAGAAGTGTCCATGTTTCAAAAGCCAGAATTAAAGTGATTAGCTTTGTCTAGACCAGTATGTGTAGTGCTCCATTAGTATTATTATGTTTTTTACAAGATCAACAATAAAATCCTCTGTGAAAGCTGATTGGAAAACCACATAGAATGGTTTTCCAGAAGCACATGGACAGAAAATAAAGCCTCCAGAGAGAAATGGAAAGTTCTATGTATCAGCTACTGTTGCCAACATACTTTATGTTCAATGAGTATATTGTGCTACTATTTCTTTTCCTTCTGAGGAGGTAAACTGCTTGTGAGATGAAGGATTAAGGACAGCACTATTAAAGACACAAGTAGTAACTGAGAGTCTTCCCATGCTGTCCTGAGCTAGGGCACCTATGGATGATGAGGTAAAACCCTGGCTTTTGTTAAAAGGGACTGAGGGTTTATCACCCTCCCGAAGATGAAGAGGTTTTCCACAACCTCTTTAAAGCAGTCCAGAGCTGGCCTTCACCAGTCCTTGACAGGCTCAAAATCATCATCACTGTTTCTCATTAATGTGATAATATTGTCAACAGAAATTCCTTATGTAAGCAGCTAAAGCAACTTCTCCCCACTCTGACAAAGAAAAAATAAACAAATTTAAAACTCCACACTAGCCAAACAGGTTAATACTCATAAAAAAGGGGAGAGTGGCAGACACTTCATTTCATTTGACATCCCCTTCCTCTGTATTCAGTAGCTGTTGGGGTTTTTTTGGACTGGATTGCTTGTTGTTTTTTTTTTTTAAGAACAAAGAATGTTGGCAGAATTAAAACTGCATGACTACACACCTAAATAATGGGAATAGGCAGAGGAAGGAAAATTCAAACATTAATTTATGTGCTAAAACTCTATTTATTGCCTACAGTCATCGTGGGGGAGGATAGATATAAGATCATTGTGGGGGCAAGTGAGAGGCAAGCTATTTCTTGAATTGCTTTTCAGTTGTTACCAACTGTGTGCAGTCCAAAACAAGCAGCTGGATCTCACTTTGGTATTCACACTAGAAAGCAGCTACGTCATATAAAAGTAATTTGGCAAACTGGAACGGCCACGCAGAACAGAACACCACTACGCAGCACCAGCAGCTCTGCTGCGGCAATCTGGTCTTGAACCTGAAGCCTTCCTCAAAAATACATAAATGAAAATCAAGTATTTGATCTTTCTCCAACACCAAGGACTAACAAAGAAATGTAAAATACGTATTTAAAACAAAACTGACCAGTTTCATCAAGAAAATATTACTACTAAATAAAGAAATAAGATTTCTTCCTTCCCACTGTAACTTCAAGCAGGTATTAACCTCTTCATAAAATTATACTAATTATACTATAGAGGCATAAATTATGATAGTTTCTATATTTTTTCCTTTCTCATGACATAACTCTGAGACTGAAGACAAAAGGATTTTTTTACAGTCTCAAAAAAGATCTCCTAAAGAGATTTTTTTTAAAACCTAAATGCATCTTTTCTTTATTATAAAAAAATGAGAAGTAACTGACAATGCTATTCTTTTAAAAACATTTATGCAGTTCAGTCTGCTTAACAGCTGATTGCAATTAAAGAAAACTTATTTTTGGCCTCTTTCTGTCTTTGGTTACATCAGTAACAAAAAAACACCCACAAGAAAAAAAAAGAAACAAAACAAGTTTAGTTGAAGCAACAAGCTCAGCAACAGGCACGTTATACAGTGCTTTGGTGACTTCCTGCTTAAAAGCCATCCTAAAGTTATCTGGTAGGTCTAAGTTTTGTCTCAGTTTTATTAGGAGAAAAGAGTGTGCTGGCTCCCTTGCTCTAATTCTTCCTGTGTGCATCATATCTAAGTTATGCTGCATCCTACCAACAGCTACAATTTGTTCTGAATATTTTGTCATCTGTGTCAGAATCCTCTATTTCTTGTACAAAAATTAATGTTTGCTTAGTCAAGTTCCTCCATAATTCATTAACATTTAGAACATAGAATTTTGTATTTTGGTTAAGTTCTCTTAGGAAAATGGCTTGATCTATACTAAATCTTCACAGAAATATGCTTCAAAGCAGGAGTTAATCTGTCCACAGCCTCAGCCACTTCTCAGGACAGTTGGACAGCAATTTCTCTGCACTCCTTTTCTTCCTGAACTGGTGCCTCTAATTCTTCAGTCTCATGTGATGCCATTCTTACCGAAGGAATTTACTGAGCACTCCAGATGATCTGCTCATGCAGTTAAGAACAAAGAATGCTGAAGAAGTGAAGTGTGATCAACAAGTAAATCAGAATAACAGAATAACTGACGCTAGAAAGAACCCCAGAGGAGGTCTCTAGTCTAACCTTAAGCTGAAAGCATGACCAAGAGGTCAGATCAGGTTGCTCGGGCTTTATCCAGTTGGGTCTTGAAATCCTCTAAGGATGGAGACTGTACAGCCTCTCACTCAAATGCATGACAGTCCTACTGGAGGGAGGGGAAGTGTTCCTTACAACCAGCTGAAATCTCGCTTGTTTTAATTGATGTCCATAAATTCACTACATACTTCATATCCTTCCTGATGAAAGTTCCTATTTCTTATTTATGAGTGATTTTGACAAGCCAAATGAGGACATTAGTATGACTGCACAAATGAAGATATTATTGTGTCCTATATAAAACAGAGACCTATTGGTACTCTTGTATCAGTTCAATAGGCTGGCATCATATAAAAATAATGAAAATTTAGTATGTAGAAAACAAGGAATTGCCACTGATAATTCTCAGAGTTCACCTCAAGAAAACCATTTCCATTGTTTTATTGAAGTAAATATCAAAATTTGAGTGTTATTAATACTCCAGGCCATTCACAATTACACGCAAGATGAATGCCATAACTCATTCACATCTTTAGATAATAATAGGGGTCCCAGCATTTAGCATTCATGTTATTACTCAAATGCATTCCATACAAGCTGGAATAAGAAAAGGGAAGCCCATGAACAACCTGGAATATTGTTGCACTTTTTTTATTGATACCATCAAAATAAAGTGGCATGATAGCCACAGGAGGAAAGAAGCACTACAGATAGCATAACCCTTTTCAGACCTGCCAGAGACAGCTAAATTTGAAGTAAAACAATACTAAACCAAATTAGTATTTAATGTTTTCTGCTGTGAAAATCCAAATTAAAAAACCATGCAAAGATGTTTAAAGAGTTTAGGATTAATTAGAAATCTTATTTTAGGCTTTGGATTCCTGTTCAAACAATTTTACATATTATTTTTATTTACTATGCATACATGAGATAAAATATCTCAAAGGTTAAAATATCAATCCTAACCTCTGTACAAACAGTACATACACGCCTCCTTATCAAAGGAAAAAAGCAATATAATTTTGTAATTGATACTTGAAGCAATATTTTTCACAGCAGAATTAAGTTATTCAGTTGGGCATGACACTGCAACAGTCATGCATTTTCCACCTTTTCTCTCCCAAAACCTCACATACTCCTTTGCAGAATAATCCTGAAAAAATAGGATCTTGTTAGTACTGCTGCTTCTGCCTAGAAACGTTCCCAGAGCTACACAGTCAGAAAAAGAAACTTCAACTCGAAACTGTCACTCTTTATCCTTAACCTTGAGAAGCTCTCTGTTCTGGTACAGATGGCAAGACTCTATCGTTTTCTGTCTCTGAACACTGGCAGTTCCTACCAGAGCAAGAATCGAAGACAGCGGAATTGCCCAGGTGCTTTTCCAGGCTGCAACTGTGGTAACAGACAAACAGGCAAAGTAGAACCCACCACAAGCGAAAACTGAACAGAGAAAAACAAAATGGAGAAGTGGTAAATAGCTTAATTTATGTGATAATTATACTGCTGAATATGACTGCTATAATTATTAACAACAGTAAATGGACTAATTGAAGAAATGCATTACTAAATTAATTAAAAGTACCTTTCTATCTCTCCCTAAAAGGAAGAGCCCTTTAAGAAAATACATTTACACAACACAAGGTATTTCTTCTCAAAATACGGCTATTTCCATATCAAATCTACAGTTGTACACCCAGCTATCTAAAAGGAGAAGATAATATAAATACCTTTTTGCTAACAGTAAAGTTATATTCTCTCCTTGCCCATTGTCTCCTGAAACAGTGCATTTTAAGATAAATGTTTAAAACGATGTATTAAAAAGCTTCCATGAAAAATGCATGGAAGTTGTCTTGCTTCAAGAATTTAAACAAATTAGGAGCACCTTAAAAACAGCACTTTCAATGAAAACTGTTGTTTATCCTGCAGCACTGCCAAGCTCAAACTGCAGCATTCTTTCCTGGTTCTCTTAGAGAAAAATAAATAAAACTATATTTAAAAATCTATCAAGCATCCATAATCAAAGGATCCTAAAGTTTTTGTTGGCAACGCTTTTCTCAACATACTTCAAAAAGTATTTACATATATTATAATAGATGATATCTGGGGAGTTTAAGTACTACATAGATTTGTTGTGCGCAACAATGTCCATAACAGACATCACAAAGAATGCTGCTGTTTACTAATCGCAAGTTTTATGAAGCTTTGCTGTCTATTTTTTAGCATGTCTCAGGTACAGTAGAATGGAAAAGTTTTAGGGAACAACAGATTACATAATCAACGCGCTTCCCCCCCCCCCCCCTTTTTTTTTTTTAGATTTTCCCTCCCTTTCCCCTCCATGACCTATTTTCTTGAATAACACATAGACCTAGTGAGGACATTAACCTGTTTCCATGTCATAGTACAGCTCATGAGATGCATTAGCTGTTGTTTATTGATCCATTTGTAAGTTCATTCTACTGGGAATACCAGCTGGAGGATCAGAAAGTCTTTTGCTATCCTCTGTTTTGTGATACACTTCACTGATTAGCTATTTCCCAGAATACATTTATTTTAACATTTTGTGGAAATGCTTACAGAAGAATCCTCCTCTTCAAACAGTCTCCCACATCTGAATCACTCTTACATATTTTTAGCCCATTCATTATTTTCAAAAGTCAAATTTAATAAATCACATACATTTTTGTTTAAAAAAAAAAAAAAAGTAAGAACTACATGCACCAAACACTACCTACTACAAATACTGATTTACATTTTACCAGGTATTAGAAATAAACAAGCTAGCTGGTCTTTACTCAAGAGTGTAAAATGCCAAAACAAGTTTCAAGCAGATAGAAAGAAAAGAAAAAAGAAAAGGAAAAAAAGCTAGTTTCCCCTTGATTCCCTACAGGCTTGTCATATGCAAACCGTTCCTCCCCACACAGTATACAGTGTGCACTTCTGTATAAATTTTGGTGAGGCAAACTCTACCATAAAAAAGAATTCTAAACAAGGCACTAATATGTGATCATTATTTATTACAGATAATCCTACCTGCTTCTGCCTTTAGCATTATTAACCTTTGAACCAGCAATTACTTACTGCTTATTTGCAATGTATATACTCATAAAAACCTACCTTTGTGCCAAGAAGTGTTTATACCATTTTGTAAGCTTGACTGCATTTTAAAAATAGTGTCTACAATAAGCCCACATTCACTGTTCTGATTTAAACAGGATGAGAAACAGCAGAACTTTAACTGTCTGAATTTTCAGAGCTGTAAAAGACGACAGGGGAAAGTAATTCCAAAAGCCAGGCTTCTAGCCTTCAAATTCAAGGACTGCAAGCTTGACCAAATCCTTGCAGCAAATCAATAGTGGCAGAATGTACTAAGCCAGGGCCTACTGCAAAATAATTAAGCAAAAGATCACCAGGGTTCATGTCCTGTCACATTTATTGAGCCAACCACAATTTAGTGAAGTCCTACCTGCAACATAAAATGGTATCTTTTCAGGCTTGGAAAGATGTTCGAAAGAAGGAAACATTCACAATTTAAATCTATGAGTTTTAAAAACCTGATTTCTCTAATCCTAAAAAACCCTGAAACAAACAAACAAACAAACCCCACAACAACAAAAACCCAAGGATTCAGGCATTTTGCTTTTAATGACAGAACACCTGGGAAATGAGTGCAGAGAAAGCAAAGGAGTGGGAAAAAATGACAAAACAGATACGGGTCACATACTGTATACCAAAATTGCTATGCAAAAAAGGGAAGATATTGCTCTAAGTGGGATGCTCTAACTGAAAAAGGGAGAGAAAACAAATGGGACCAAGGATGTATCAGACAGCATGATCATAAGCCTAATTTCATCAGTAACTAGGCAGCAAATTATTTTTATTGCCCATAGAAGCATCTGACCAAAATGTTTTCTTCCAACACTTTTTGAATCAGTTGGCCAGTTTCCAGCATTCTGAAATAAAACAATAGAGATCTCAAAAGTAATTCATATTCCTACAGACTACATGAAAATTGATGGTCAGGTAGAGGAAAAAGACCAAATTTGCACTTTTAGTGCGGAGGAAATAGGAAAATTCAGCTCTTAAATATTTGATTTGGCAGCAGGTCAATCAGTACAGACTATCCACAGCACTGTCCCTTGTTATGGAGGGGAATAGGATTAAGGATTCGAGGAGAATGGATAAGGAGATAAAAAGACAATCCAAATACATCCAAATGTAAACGTTATTATTTTTGCAGCTCACAGAAACTACAACCTGCAGACAGTAACTTGTCTTAATAGCCTTGCAAACTGAGAATAACTCGGACAAGTATTTACATTTCTTGACCTCCTCGTGTTAAGTAGGTTGCCTAGAAACATCTTACCTCAGAATGAACGGCAAAATGGATTATGTGCTCCTATCTGCATATTTCAAATATTTTGTTGAATTTATTTTATGAAATCCATGGAAATAATTTTCCATTATACTTTTTACAGCACTGAGTACAATAAAGATACTCAATGAAAAGCAAATGAAGTAGACACGTAATAATGATAATATACTCTGAAAGGGCTTCCATTGATAAATACAAACCTGGATACAACATGCAGAAGTGTTGGTGAAGTGACTCAGCTCCTAATGATATTTCATTTAAGTTCATTTTCTTAGCAGCAGCCTGAGGTTATTAATAACTCCCAGTATGCTACTTAGAGCTGTGGATTCATTTTCCTGTTAATGGTAGCAATAGGTTATTCGTTAATGGTCTTAAGATAATGCTGGGTTTTGCCATATGGTTGGATTTGTATGAGGTTTCTAATGAAAAACCAGGGAGTGTAAGAAATTGTAGCTATATATAACTTCAGTGTCCTCACATGCACAGCAGGCAGTTGGAATGGACACTGTTCTAGTATTTACAAGTGCAAACGATGCTCAATATTTACTGCATGTTCTGTTTAAGAGGACTACAGGGACTTTAAACAAGAGAACATATGGATAGATCAGAGGATTGGTAATGCAATACTGAGCTTTTCACCTCTAGGTCATTGGTTCAAATCTAAACTAGTCAGTAATGAAGGCAAACTATTATCATTTGACAGCTCTGGCCTTCACAAATTGATTTGTCAGGCTCAGTCCAGTTCACATCAAACACAAAATTCACCATTACAATTTGCATTCCTGAAAAACACCTTCACCTCAGCAAAGTAACAAAAAATTAAACAGACGCAGCAGTAATGTCTTCCTCTTTAGGCAGCATCTCCAGACCGAGACCTAGGGAAAGTGCCAAAAGACCAGTGAAAATTACACCACCAGCAGCACAGCACATCATTCTGTGGATAAAGATTACTTCTACCTCTCAGATACCCAATTATAATTACTTCTGTACCAGCACAAAGCTTTCAGGTTTTTTATTACTAAAGAAAGAAGACACCAATATGCAGGGCTTAAAGCTGAAATTTCACAGTGCTGCTTAAAGATTTCTTTGGATATCTTGTTCAAAGACACATTTCATAAGGCTGAAAGTTTTGAAGAAAATGGTCCTCTATAAAAGGAATATCAAATTTAATATCCATTTTGTTATTATGTATTTGTAGCCAAAATGTTTAAACAACACTTGTAGCAGCAACACTTAAGAATTGTATTTCCTGCAGATGGGTTTAATTCAGAAACTGATTTATTTACAAGTTATTATGAATGATACTAGAGAAGTCATGTTTTTACAGTATTTCTTCATAGATATGTTAGACAGAAAAATGTACAGATTAGTCCATAACAGCACATAACTTTCTGCATGCTTTCATAAATGTAACAAAAATGGTTTTAAGCCTCAAAACCAGACATCTAGCCTCTTCCTTTGTCTCTTGATAGTTTGCAACAATCACAGCAAACACTCTGCAGGTACCACAGTTCTCAATTTTACCAAGTGATAACTGCTACAGAAGTGAATAGAGACACCAAGTTTTAATATAGCACCTTTAAGATCATCTTTAGTTCACATAATTAGGACACTAGACAACAAAATCTACGGGAAGTTTTACACTCTATGAACATGAAACATTACTTCTAACATTCAAGAATACAACAGAAGACATACAGCTCACAAATCTTGGAAAGTGTGGGAAAAAATAACTTAAGCAAGAGTCTCCTGCCTTTCTTGCAGGTTCCTTGGTTTTTACTACAGTGTTGATAACATACTGGAGTTTTTCCTTCCTTTTCCAACAACAGAAACAGAAAATTTACTGTAACATTAAGAAAGCCACAACATGTTAACTTCCCAACTGAATGATTGCACATAAGTTTAGCGAGCTGAATGATTGAGCTGGCATGTAGTCTATTGCTATAAAATCAGAGTAGCTTAGCCAAGTGATACCCTAGTTTGGCCAAACACTAGTCCTGTGTCCTGTAGACAATGGCTGGTGAGATCCACCCAAACCTTTTAACTTTCTCAGGTCACAGAAAAGTAAACCCCATGCATCAAGTGGCATAATGCAGAGAAAAGAAGAAATAAACTGCATGCTAAACTTGCATGTCAAGAGACATGATAAGAGACCTATATATTGTGTCACTGGCCTTAGAAAGCGTGCAGCTAGGAGATGGTTCCTCCTAGCAGTCTTACACACAGGACACAAGCTTAGGAAAGGGGACTGCCTACAGATGAAGGCAAAATCTTAAAGACTAAAGACTGCAGTTAACAGGAACAATAGAGAGGTCTGTGCAAGACAATCAAAATTCCTTGACAGTAATAAAATTTCTTGCTGCTCCTCTCTGCTATCAAACACTGCATATCTGTGTTAGGGAATGACCTCCAGTGACAGAAAAACACAGTAAGTTTGGAATGGTGACTGCAGCCACCCTTGATAGGAAAGAAAGAAAGTAGAAGGCAAAGTTTAGACAAAGGCAAGGAGCTGTTCAGAGAACAAATTAAAATAAACTGTTTGAATAAATGTGGGTGGAACATATGTTAGGAAACTGAAGGATGCGTAAGGGATTTAAATTTCAGAATGTTGCATGAGAAAAATGGAAAGAATAGTAAGTTATAATAAACCTGCCTGTTGGCACCTGTAGAGGACATACTTTCATTGGTTCTGAACAGTAAGGTAAGCAGATTTTAAAAAAAGAAATAGCTGTGATTTTTTATTATTCTTTCATCTTCTTACCTCACTTTTTTGTATCACCTGCTGCATTTTCCATAGTTGCACCAAAATTTATTCAGGACAGCCACAACTGTTCTTTATATAGATATGTTTATAGAGTACTCAGACACTATGGAGGCTAAATTCAGGTTAGCATGGATATAACCTACTATAACTACAATAATAGCCTAAAAGCGTTGCCACTATTCTTTCATCGCTACGTAACAAAGTTTTTGAAGCTCCACAAACTGGGAAATAAACACACTTTCTCTTCCATGTACTCTCCATGAAAATTCGCATAAGAAGGCTTAATGCCTAATAACATCACCAGGACTGGATAAAGAAGGATTTAAATTCCCATTATCCTTTTCAATGAACTCGTGACTACAGTCTCAAAATAGACTGTTAACCCAGAACAGAGAGAACAACTGACATAATTTTTACCTGCAATGACTGAAAGAAATTATCTGAAATGCTTTTATAGCTGTCACTAGCATAAAGAAAGCGAAACTTTAAAATTCTCTGGGATAACTGTAAGCTTGTCGGTACTGGACAAATCAAGCACACCCTTCCTCCTAACGCCACCCCAAGAACACTGTGGCAAAAGGCTTCCCAGCTGGCATCACCCAGGTGAGGGGGAGGAAAAAAAAAAGGCTCCTATTTAATTCAGTATGAATGATATGCAGTATGCTTGATTAGCTATACTCAATTAGATGCTGGAATAGAATTTAAAGAGTATCCCGTCTAGTGAAATTACCATTATTACTATCACTCCCTAAATGAGATCAGATTTCAACAGACTCATTCGATTTTTTTTTTTTTTTTGGCCATTATACATTTTTTGGTAATTGTTTTTAAAAGCTGTCATGTTCAAGTTATGTATTACCACCCCAGTTTAGTTCTCTGCACAGCAGTACTTTCTTTCCCTCTGGAAACAAACACAAGACTACCCATGTTGCTATTGCTGCTATTGTTTTCCAAAACTGCTATCTAATGTCAAGTATATTGCAGCACAAAACCTTTCAGTCGCAGATTTTTTTTCAAGTCTGAAGAGTAGCACAAGCTTAGAGAGGTGTGTTTTCAGTACATACTTCTTTCTTTTAAGCTGCATGAGAAATTACACAATGATTTTTCATCACATTTCACATGCATATTTTTCCATGATTATAACACTCAGAATTTGTTCTGAAATCTGAAAACCTCTTTGAACTCTTCTCACACGCACGATCAGCTGAAACACCAGAAAGCCATTGTGTCTGCAACTTTTTAAAAGCAGGTGGTGTGTATTGTTATGGTTTCTACTTAGGGCTGCAATCCTCATGAATCCTCACTCATAATCCTCCTACTGAACGAAGAGTTTCAAGTGAAATCAGATCCTGGAAAAGCAAACATCTTCTGCTTTAAAAAAAAAAAAAAAAGGCAAGCACATGCCATGCTTCTGCCTACCTTGGACCAACATAGTAAATATAATACTATAACTGAGCAGCATCTTCTAACGAAGAAGAGCTTCTGTGCAAGTGTAACTTCTAATGGCTGTTGATCACATCTGAGTTATTAACCAACACAATGCAACGTCACTGATATTACCTTCAAAGATCCCGGCTGATAAAAGACCTTTTTAGCCGCCAGAACCCTCTTTTTTTCGTACCAACGAATCCTTTCTCCTCCCAAGGCGCCCAGCTGCAGGCATGCAGAGCGGGCCCCTCGCTCACTCCCAATTACACCGGGGGTCAGGCCCCGGGGGCCACGGCTGAGCCTTAGCACAGAAACCCTGCTGACCGCAGCCTGCCCACGCGTGGGCTGGCTGCCCCTCCACCAGCAGAGGCCAGGCCGTGCAAGCATGCGGGACTGCACCGTGTTACAGAGCCGGGAGAGTCACTGGTGGGTCTCCAGACCCGTGGAACAAGCAACCAGTTAGTTAACGGTTAGTTTTTTTTCCCCTGAGGGGACGGGACGGGAGGAAAGAAATCTCAAGAATTCCCGACAGCGGTGGATCCGGGGTTCCCGCCACAGCCCTAGGGACCCGGCCGCTGCCGGCACCGCGGTACAAACTGCCCCGGCCCCTCACCCAGCCCGCCCGTACTGCTGAGGGGAGCGACCCCTCCCGTCCCGCCACCGGAGCCACGGCCCCGCTGCCGCCCGCGCTGCGAGGGCCAGTACAGCTCCGGAGAGCCGCAGGGGGACCCTGCTGAGGAGAAGGGAAGGACAGTGGCGGAGCGGTAAGTCCCTACCTGCCGGCGTCGAGTCCCGCCACAGCGCGCAGCGTCCCTCCCCTCGACCGCCCTCATCCCCTGCTGCTATAGCTACGGGGAGCCGCGGCAGCCGCCTCTCGCGAGAGGCGCCATCTTCCCGCGAGAGCCGCGGGCCGCGCCGGTGGCGGGGAGCCTCCTCTCGCGAGAGGTCTGAGGGCGTCCGGTCCGGTCCGGTGAAGTTTGGTCTGACCCGGCTTCTCCACCGCTCTTTCTCATTCCCTCAGCCCAGGGCAGCCCTTCCCAGGGCTGGGGCACTTCGGAGGGCAGGGGGCCTGCCCCAGTGTCCCGTCCCAGAAGGGACCAGAAGTCTCTGGCGTGCTCAATCCCCTCGTTGGGAGGCAGTCTGTAGAGCTGTCCCCGGACCCGGCCCGAAGCCAGGGCGTAGCTAGGCGTAATTTCAGGTGTGTGTGGGGCTAACTCAGCCCCGGTAAGCCGCCTTACACTGTGGAGGTGGCGGCGCTCAGGGGTCGGTGGTTCCCGGGTCCGGAGCGGGGCGAGTGAAGCCTCCTTCGGGGCGGGCCCGGCCCGGCCTGGCAGGGCACTCGCTGCCCGCAGCGCCCAGGCTGGCGTCGCCCGGAGCAGCCTACCGCCGTTAAGTGCCTTAAGCTGACGCAGCAGGGGTTGCTCGATAGAGCTGCCTGGACAGAAATACCTTTTTCTTGCCAGAAAAGAGATAAGTGTGCTTGCAGAATACGTAAAATCTCTAGCAATTGCAAAGTACGGGCTGCAATAGCTGTGGGATGTGACTGGAAGCAAAGGTAACAGTCCAATGCATTGATATCTGGCAAAAGTTCACGAGAGCTGTGTTTCCTCACAGGTTAGAGCTATAACATCCTGTGTTCAGTATCATCTGTCCAAGTACTTCAGGCGTGAATTTGACCATCTCAGGATTTGGGAAAGTTTGAATTAAGATATTTTACAAATTTGTATTTTGATTTTCTGAATACTAGACAATGTGTAAAATTAATACTAAGTTCACATTCCCTGAATTGCATCAGCTGCATGCTGCAGTATGTGATTTTCCTGTCACCAGAGGATGGTACTAATACTAACTCTGGCATAGAGGTATTTTTGGTGATATCCAAGAAACACATCTCAAGCCCACTGAAATGAGTGGGTCCTTTCCTATGAATTCAGGATCAAGATGACTGGAGGACTGCCATTTCCATGAGCAGTTGGTATCTCAGTGCTAGCACCCTGGATAAAAAATGTAATTAATTACTCAAACTGAAACATGAAGACACAAGGGCTAATGGAGTTACTTTTCTGCCCTTGTATTTCAGTGTTCCTGACGTCTGAGAGATATGTCTTTTCTAACAATCCTTAGAGGAGTGCCACCAGCTCTGTAAGTTGTGGAGGAAGTTCTTTTTAACCAGTTGTTGAGCTGCATTTTTATATAAAAGTGAGCAAGTTGATGCCTAATGTTTTGTATCTAAAAGATGTATTTCTGTATGCCAGAATTGCCAGCTTCTGATAATTCAGGTATACCATCAGTGGTATACCAGATGCATAGAGTATGCCTGGAGGACTGGGACTACCTTTTGTTCTGCCCAGAGCAAGCACTTAAAGCATGCTGTTTGTATATATGGGTGTTTGCAGTGCTGTTTGTACCACTGCTGTTAATATGGCATTTCTAACACCACTAAAGTAATGCAAAAAAAAAAGTTTGTGCATTTGGAAAAATGCTTCTTTACTTGTTGTGACTTCCCATCCCATTTCAGTATTTTGCTTTAGGAATCAAGCCAATCATACTGGGAGAGGGAACAAATGAGGAAGGCCTTGAGCCTCTCTTAGGGACCAAAGATAATTAAGAGAAACATTTAGAGATAGTAGATATCCATGCTAGCTTCGGGCCCATTAAAGTATGGCTGTTTCTATAATAGAATATGGAAGTAATTATTCATCTGAGCAAGGCATCGTGGAGTTTGACTAAAGCGCTCTTCAGTGTAATTGAATTTGTGTAGCATCTGTGAGCAGGGGAGGTCCTATGCGATAAGGCCCATAGGTTGTCCCTAGGCTGCCTGGCGGAAAGTTTCTCATTTGTCTCTCCTTCCAGGGGCACTTTGTTTTCCCTGCAGTGAATGATGTATAATGAGATTGTTGCTTAAGGCAGGATCTTCCTCCAGTAAGAAGGGGAAGTCTGCAGAGTCCTTATTTACCCTTTTGTGTAGAGGGATATTTTGAAGCACAAGTAAAGCATTGCTTAGTGGGTAGCCTTTTTCACTGCCATTGGTGCCCTCCTTGTATGTTTTTTTTCTCCCCAGCTACAAATGCAGGGACCTAGAATACAACAGTGGCGCTGCCAAAGTTAAGACCTTTGTGAGCCTGTCGTAGTATGGTTGTGCCTTCCCTGTCCAAATTTCCCAAAAATTAGTGTTCCCAGTAGGCCTTGTTAGAAGAACAAGGAAAAATAACTATTTTGGCTTGGCACTAGAAGAAGAACTTACCACCATAAATTAATCTTGTCTTATTTATGCATTTATTTATTCACTGTGGATTTTTGAAAGGCAAATGTTCATTATAACTCTGGCTAGAGCTATACCTATAACTTCTTCCTATTTTTTAAAAGATAGTAGTCCCTGTCTGCAAATTTATTTGTGTCAGATCTCCCTGTAAGTACATCAGATGGAATTTTCTTTAAATTAAAAACACGCTTTTAAAATGAAAAAATACTTGCACAAAACTTTTTCTGTTCTTTAATTGTTAATCAAAAGGTCAAACAACAAAAAAAGGAGCCTACAGGTTTTCTTCAAAAAAGTTGGAAGATATGCATTAAAAGTTTTGATATAAATAATGTTTCTAAAAAGTATAATTGAGAATTAAAGGCAGAGTTTATATTTGATAATTTGTTTATTAAGTTGACTGGAGTTTAGACTGTTTTTAAGAGCATTGCTTCAGAGGGGTTTATGTACTTCTCTTCCTTTTGCTGTGTGTGTTAATTAACGCAATATATATCTGAGCAATACTTGCACTCATCAAAGCATCATGTAAGCTGTACTGCAAGCAGAAGATGATCATCACAGAAGAGATGACACTTACTAGTGTAATACATAGAGAGCAAGAGGTACAGCATCAAGGCCCTGCTAATTAATTACATTAGCTGAAGAGACTTTTACTTGTACTTGAATATAATTAATAGTGTCTCAAATCCCACACACTCAGCAGTTCACAAAAGTTGTAGGGTTCTACAAAATGTGTGCAATCTTGCTTCTGCATGTGTCTGCAAATTCTGCTTGATTATCTGTGGTACTGGTCAGGCTCATGTCCAAGACAGAACAGGCAACTTGTCTAAACTAGTTTGTAACCTGCAATTTGAGGATTTGAGCATAGATGAGATTGCATATAGATGTATTAATGTGCTGTGAGCCAGCAGGCTGGCTTGCAAACTTATCTAATACTCATTCAAGAGAAATGAGCATACATGCTGCTGACGGGCAGCAGTGGTCCCCATAAATTGCCAGAGAAGTGCTAACAGAAGCTTGTTTTGCCAAAGGGCAGTCCTTTCGAACTGGGGCGTTTGCCATATGATCTCACCTATGGCAGTCTTCTGTGGAAGAGAATATATACTTGCAGACAAGCTAGGCAGGAAAAAAATCTCAGTGCAGTGAATGTTCAAGCCTTGTGCCACAAGTCAGTGCTTCCCATGGCAGGAAAGCCACATGCAGATCTCTTTGCTCCATAGCAGATTGTGTTAAGGCTCTTGGCTGTCTGGTGCCTGCCATCTTGTGTAAGAAAAGTGAACATATTTCATGTCTTCGCAGTATGATTTTTGAAAAAAGTAAGACAAAGCTCATATTGTACTAACAACCTGAAACTGTTCCAAATTTTATTTCAGAGAGTCACTAAGCCTAATGACAAAGCCATCTCCTCTAAATGCTCTGTCAATAATAACATCAAATGTAATTCCCAGATGTTAGTTGTATGAATTATATCATCATCATCACTAATGGCAAGCTGCTCACATGAGAGAGACAAGTATGAGATGCAAACCCTTTGATTAGGGAATACATTGCATTCAAATGGAAGATTTTCTGTGCAACACAGAAACATAACAACTGTGCTACTATTTGCCAAATATTCATGCCATCAGTTATAACTTCAGGCAAGATTTTGAAACATATGAGTCCATATTTATGGATAGTATTGCTGAGATTTTGTTAAACACCTTTCTTTTACATTAAAACATGGGCACTGGTTTTTACACACTTCCAGTATGGCTTGGATTCTTTATCATACAAGTTGCCTTACATGAGAGAAAGATTTCAAAGCTTGGACACTGTAAAATAATATTCCTAAAAATAACACTGTAAATAACTAAAAATGTAAGAACTTTTCTGGATGAAAGATCTGAATATCACAAAATTCTATCCATTTTATTTTTCATGAGGCAGTCGCTCTTTATTAAATGGATTTTTGGCTGCTGATCCATGGAGTATAAGCTTAATATCCAGTACATCCTCTATGAGGGAGCTGTAGCCTGCCTTTACAAGAGGATAGGCTCAATAATTTGTTAGTTCTTTTTATCTTGAATTACAATGATCCTGCTTAAAAGCAGATGACTGAGTTTCCATTCTGTAGTTCCTAGTATGTGGGGGAAATCCACTGTAATTAAATCTTATAAAATCCTCTTATTCCCAATATAAATAATTCTCTGACATAGGCGATTCCCCTGAGTCTACATCATAGCCCAAGGAAAACAAAGAGCAGGAGCAGTTACTTACTACTTCTTAAATATTTGATCATTTTGAACAAACTTCTGCCCTGATTACAGTAGCCGCAAGCCTCACTGAAATTATTTTTGAGACAGAATTTGGATTACTGATTTTTCTCACTTTTAATGTTACTTTGAATAATGACTAAACTAGTGTGTATTTTAAGCTACGTTAACAGCAAGACAATAGTTGTCTGAATTGTTCTACAAAACGTAGTCTTGTATTTGCCATTTTTACTGGAAACAAAAGCACATAAATCCTGCTTGACAGGATTTGAGATTGAAAGTATCCTGGCAAAAGAAGAGCTATATGCCTCATTAAGCAGATTTACCAAAACTGAAGGATCCTCTTAGCTTACAAGTATGAATTATAGTAATATTATTAATAATTTTAAATGATACAATACTAATTCCAAGCACATTGCAACTTTTTATCCCCATTTAGGGTTTGGCATGATGGAGCACACAGACAAAACCTCTTGTCGAACAGTACATTATGAACCAGAGCGAGCTTTGGGTATATACCCAGTGCTTTGACCTACTTGCTGGATGCCGCTGCCTACTTTGTATGTGGGAACATTGAAACTACACCACCAGAGAGCACTGTACTATTTCTGCACAGTATTTCTTACCTTTCCCTGCATGTTTAAGGACCTATTTTATTTAGTCTTTTTTTTTTTCTGTGCTCCAGTAGAGTGCAAATGATTGTTGTGATTATACTGGAATTCCCCAACATTTTTGGTATCATTGTGCTTTGTACATCAACAGTCCTTAGTTGCCCTGACCAGCCTCACCTGGGACCTTTATCCCACTTATGGCCCAGAAACTTCATTTAAGCTCAGTCTTGGGCCTGGGGTACTTGTCTGAGCTATGTTGTAGGGGTGCTGGCCTGCACTATTGTCTCCTGGCTACACCTGAGATCGGTACTGTTGCTAGCCTGTCTCATAGATGGAGACCCACAGTGTAGCTTGTGTCCAGCCCTGTCTCCTTTTGCTCCTGACCAGACTCCCTGAATGGCCCCTGCGCCTGAGGCAATAAAAGGGGAGGCAATAAATGGCATATATGGTAGGAAAATACCTTGTTTATTGTCACCTAGTTTTCTCTGAAATTTTCTCTGTCTTTCTGAACTTCTAGTATTCTCCTTGTAGCCAAGATTCTTGTAATATAGTTGGAATACTTTTTGAACTGGAAAAGAAATCTCTCCTCCTTAACTAAATGTAATTGAAAAAGCTAGATTGATTAAAAATGTTGGAAAACCCACAGCAACCTTATCTCCAGACAGAGATCAAATATGAAATAAACTAATAGTTCAGTAGTATGTGAGAATCTCCCATTTAAATGTCTTTCACCTGTGAAGTTGCATATATTTATGTAGGGATTAAAAAAGAAAATCAATGTGGGAAATGTCTTTTCAACTAATTTCTGGATCCATTTTATCCAAAGAAACAAAACAAGTTTTTCTGAGGATTTGTTTTCAAGTCAAACTTCAAATACTTTGTAGGAACTTGTCAAAAAAGACAACCTTTTTCATTTTTATTGAAAAGTTCGTCAGAAGATAAAAGTACCATCTTAATGTTTTTAAGTTTAATCGCAGAACTGAGTTGTGGATACTTCTTAATCATTTAATAGGACATATAATAAATGTTCTTTAGCCATTTCAGCAGAAAGGTTAGGAAACTACTCATTCATTACTTCTGCAGCTTGTTGTTATTTCCACAAATTTTAAGAGATCTCAGGGTAGCCCGGGCAGTAACTTTTTAGAGGAGTGTAATAAAGCCAACCTCATAACTATCCAAACAGAATAAAAATCAAATACATGATTGCAGGGATTTCTAGACAAGGAGGAAAAACTCCTAAATAAAAATACATCAATGGAAGCTGTCCATGTAAATAAGGTGTTTAGCCCTGTTTAAAGAGGAAATGTTGATCTAAAGAAGGCACCAGACCCCACGCAGGCTGAGCTAGGGTATGGTAGTGAAACGGCAGTCTTGTGTGTTACGTGTCAGAGTGCAAATGTTCATGAAACAGAAGATATTTCATGCAGAAAAATTAAGTTATTTATTGGTTTTCCACAGTGCTTGCCTTTCTTCTTATATATGTGGTATTGATAAAACTATTACAAGAAATGGAATAGACTTTGATGCTGTGTATTTGAAAAAGTAATGCACTGTGGCAGATGTCAAATTATTTCTGTTGTAATTAAAGCTTTTTCTTTCTTGCTTTGTAACTATGGGCAAGTCATCTCACTTGAGTGTACCTCTGTTCCTTCCTGACCTATTGCATTCTTGGTCCCTCTGTGTGAAAAAAAAACTGCTTAAGCTATCACTTATTTTATACTTTGGAGAATTGGGGAATCTTAGGTGACAGTGAAATACTTTGTCTGTTACATTGACAGGCTGACTTGCTATTTTATCTCTGATGCTGTTATGATTACCTATATCATTTCCTCTTAAAGTCGTCATGCTTCATGATCATTTTTGTGATATTTATCCAAGCCACCTTGATGTATATATCTTACGACCATCCCCATCAGTCCCCAATCTTTCTTCCCATGCTAATAGTCTAGTTGTGAGATTGAAACTTTTGTTATTACTAATCCCCAAGTTGATTCAGCAGCATTTTTTAAAAAGAAAACACAAAGGCTTTTTTTCCTCTTGGTGTTTTATTACTTGTTAATATATGACAAAACAGATTTATTGTGGAGCAGACAGGCAGCATTTAGCATTGCTAAACAGAAAAACACTTCCTAGTTTTGCCGTTTCATGCCCTGGTGAATAAAAAGCTCCTTTCCTTCAAACTGCTTCTTATACGGATTAACACCACAGCAAAGATAAGTTTAGAACCTGCTAGGAACTTGTCTGGGCTAAGGGCAAAAGAAAGGAAGGGCTGACAGGACTAGAGTTGCACATTTCAGCTCCTTACTATCAAGTTGCAAGTAGAAAGGGCTGAGAAAAAAGAAAGGCCTTGGCCATGGGGATTTACAGCTCTTCTGTTTCACCACTCCTTGGCACATTGACCTCAGCATGGTACTCAGAGGAGTCTCCTGAAGGCATCCAAGGTATTGGGGTTCTGTTAAAGGAAGGTCTGTTGCTGAAATTTTGATTATATATCATGAGAGATTCTGGAAGCAAAGGGCAAATATCAAACTGAGGCACTTTGAAGGTCATCCGTTTGGCTGCTTTCTCATAACCTCCATAAGGCATGGCAGTCCTGGCATAGGGGAATACATGGAGTTAGTGAGCAGAGCATAGGTAAACAATGGGATTTAGAAAATAAATAATCAAGTTATTGAGATTGTAAATTTTATCACTGTTGCAGTTGACTGGCCAACAAATCCATACACCTTTCACATCTGTTGGTACCCTGTATGTGTAGGAGGCAGAGGCTGCATTATTGCAAAAATGAGTGGGATTTGGGTTTGTCCGGAGTACTGATGTCCTGAGACTATGGAAGTGGGTGGCAAAATTATATAGAGAGATTAACAGAAAATTGTTGCTGCTCTAGAAATATTTGTAAAACTTTCAGTTCTTATCAGAAGCAGCAGGAAGATCCTGGTTCTTATCTGAAGTACTGCAAAGTATATTGCTTCTGATAGTATTTTTCCTGAACTCCTGAACTTTAAATAGCTGCAGTAATAGACAGTGGCAAACTAAATCTCCCTGGTCAAATGGGGTGAGAAAGAAAGGGAAATAGGATTAAAGTTCTCTTATCCAGCTGCATAGCTTTTCTGTCCATCAGCTGAATTAAAATCTCTAGCTCTTAATGTATCTTCTCTTTGTAGGCCTCCAAATGTTTCATCCATGGGAGGCTGTGCTAAGCAAAATGACATGCAACTAAAACTTACTGGCGTTGGACAAAACAGGAGTGCTACGGCCAGGGTTTTTGTGTTTTCTCATGCTAAATAAACTGAATTGAATAACCAAGAAGACTTACCGGTTAAAAGACTTGTAATGGGGGAAATCAGCTTTGGGACTATATGATAGTAAGTCAATGGTGAACTGACTTTTGTCCTCGGGGCTGATACCCATTGCTCGTTCCCAGGGGGTGATGTACGTTTTAAATACAGTGCGTTTTTTGCCTCCTGACTTTCCATCTTAAACAGAGGAAGGTAAAACACTCTAGTTAGATTACATTTGAAATACATTGCCTTTCTGTATTCTGCTATTGAAGTTGAGACACCAGCTTTGTTTCCAGATTCTGTAAGTGTCCTGTTCTAGCCCAAGATGTTATGGTTAGATTTCTCTTCAAAGAGACTGATAGCCACTTCTGTCCTTATCTACAAAAGCAGATGTACCACAGTCTAAGAGCCACTCATCCAAGAATTGGCACTAGAGCATATATTTAAAAGATAATTTTTCTTTGTTCTCTCTAGTCACTCAAATAGAAACATCTTACCCCAAGAACCAATGTCCTTACCCCATCATCTCCTTCACTACCTCAGGCGAAGCTTTATACAAGGCACAATGCCATCTAAGTTCGTAATTTACTTCTCTCTTCTCTGTCTGATCATAGCAGACATAACCCCTCCACATAAACCCCATCATCACTATGAGGTGCAACAAAGCCCTGACTATAAACTCCAAAACTAGGCTCAAACTTTGAAGTTGGCTCTAACTGACCAAAAACCTTTAACCATCATATTTCAGGGTCTTGGCAACCCACAACCATCTTTACTAATGTTTTCCTCAGTAGTCTATTCCTGAATGTTCTAAAATTACCATCTCCCTTGTCTCAGTATTTTTACAAGTTTGCATTTTCTTTGTGATTACGTGAACAGACATTCATATTTCCCCTCTTCTAAGCCAGGATATTAGAGACAAGTTTGGCTCAAACACCTCAGGATGACTAAAAACAGTTTGAAAATGTGATGGTTTATCTCTCTGGAAGTTAAAGTCCTGTCAATCACAGAGCTGCACTTTGCTGTTAAGTCAGATACTTGATTGCCAGAAATTTTAGGTTAGCTTCTGGCTGCTCCATTAAGCAAATGAGCTTAGACAGTGATTTTTATTCTGTGTGCCTCTTTTTTTTTTTTTTCCTTGCAGTTGTGTATAATACCACCTTGTTAATAACTGGTTGTGTATTGATATGTAGCACATTTTAAAGATTCTCATCCCTCGTAAACCTTAAAACTCCTGAGCAATGACTTCTGCTTAGCTTGTTTAGAGCAGATAGGAATAATAGGTTAATGGAGTTAGACATTCTGGCGCTTTCATGATGCTATAGTTTGTGTAGAAAGCATAAATCCTTACGAAGTAAGTGGAAAAGAATGAATGCTATTACTCTTATCTGAAACTTCCTTTTTTTTATCACACTTTATTTCTTTGTCTTGCTTATTTTGTTCAAACGTGGCCGAATCCTGGGCTTTCCTGGTTTCAGAGAATTGCAGACATGTACAAGAATCTCACTTTAATTAAAAAAAATAAAAAACAACTACCCTCCTCTTTCTGTGTGAAGGAATTAAACTAAGTAGTTTAGAAGTAAATTGATTGCTAGGGTTGAAAAATAAAAGCAGTTGGGATCTATCTCTGCAGTACAAGCTATGGGATGATGTTAATCCTCCTTCTTCCTGCACACAGACATAGAATAACAATGGAGAAAAATCTTCTATAAGAAAACAGTCTACACAGATTTCTTTTTCACAGGGATGCCCCAAAATGTAAAAGGTGATTTTGATATAAAATGGAGATATTTCCAAAATGTAAATGAAAAACCTCGGATTTTACAAATCACTCATTTGGTCAGTTATGACAGCAGTTCCTGGTTCCCAAGCAAATTTGCTTTTTGTTATTAAATCTCATAGGGACTGTTAAAATAATGATTTCACCTGCTGATTTTCATACAAGGTATTTGGTTCTTGAAGTTTCTGGCCAAACCAAACAAAGGATAAAATTAAGCAAGGACTAAATTAAATTAAAAATACTTTTACTCATAAAGATATTGTTTCAGTAGACCAGTGGTGATTACCAGATAACTTTTTGAAATATTTTTGTTTCTTTCTGAAGATTATCAAAAAAGTGCTGTTTGTTTAGGTGAAAACTTTGATTTGAAATCAGGGCTGATATACTCAAGACTGATGAGTCAGGTCAGACTACTGAGCTAAAGAGCTAATGCTACTATCTCCAGTAGTGGTCAGTGGGAAACCCTTGAAAGGGAAGGGTATGCCATACTGGCATACTGCTGTATCAACCTTAGGAGCTCAGTAGTTAAGTTTCCCATCGTTTCTTTGGTCCAGCCAAGGAAGGTAGTTCTGCTTTTTGCCTGTGATTGAGCAACACAGAAGCATGCAGACAAAACTATCAAGCTAAAGGCAGTTCAACTTTTCTAGATTTTGCAATGAAACTTAGTTTGGAAGAATTAAGGTTTTAGTCAAATTAATTTACTCATCCCTAAGACTAAGGTTGGCACCAGCTCTGATAGCTCGAGCTATTTCTTGTTCTCACAGAGAGATACTTGCCTTTGTCCGTACCATCACCTCCTTCTCCAGCACTTCCAGCTGATTCCCCTGCACACTCCCCTTCGCTGTCCCCAGGGCCTCCTTTGCTTCCAGGCCTAGGAGGAACACCAGGATACTGCTGCTTACTGGAGCCATGCTGCCCAGCTGTCACTCCTCCTACCATCCGCCCGTGAGCATAGCCGTGAGCATCTTCCCTGTAATGCCCTCCTGGTGGGATGAACTTCTGAAAGTGATCCTAGGGCAGGAGAAAAGAGAGTAGGAATCGCTGTTACAGGACATGGTCCATTCACATTGGCAGGGTTGGATCCCAGAATGTGAATGCCTGAGTCCCTGTGATCTGCCTGGTTTTGTGTCTCAATTACAAAACCAGCGGCAGAACTTCATGTGAGTTATTTTCTATATTCCATGTAGGAGCAGTTGTAGAACAGCAGCAAGGGCAATGGAAGCACACCTTTTAATGGACACTTCATAATCATTTTATATGATCAGAGTGAGAAGAGAGGGATCTGTGTACTGTCCCCAGCAGTGATCAGTATGAAATACAGGAGAAAGGGAAAGGAAATACAGCTTTTGCCACAGCAGGTAAAGGGCTAGACAGAGATATGTTGGCTAACCTGTGGGAAAGCAACCTGGACAAAAAATAGGAAGTGTTTTCATGTTAAGGTTAAGATAGCTGAGCAAAGTCAGCTTGATTACAGTGTGGGAGCTAAGTGTGACAGAGCACTACAATGACAGGGTACCTGTTGCAACATAAAAGCCTGTCTGTCTGGTTTCTGTATGTATGAAGGTCTGCATGGGGAAGGGTATTTACACATTGAGAAAGACTGAAGAAATAGCAGCCTGGAAAAACATGAAAGACTTCCTGGAGACCACAAGAGGAAAATGACAAAAAGGAAGAGTTTTGTTTGTAGCAATATATGCATTAATGAACCAAATCTAACCAGCAACAAGGCAAGAATGCAAGCTGTATCCGTCAGTAAAATCAAGTTGGTCTTACTGTCCAGGCTATCTACTCTCCCCAGTCCAGGCTAGAAGGCACAATCCCTGCAATACATAGTGAAAGAGCAAACAGTCCGTGCAGGATTTATAGACCATGTGGTGTCAGCACAAGGTCCTGTCTTTGCACACAGCAACTTTAATTAATACTTGTGTGGAACAGAAACTGATATATGATGTTTGGAAAAATCTTTTATGTATTGGTCATAAGTGAGATCAAAGCTTGACTCCTATCAGATATAAAAAAGTATCTCTTGTGTATTACAGCCCACACAGTTCTATAATACAAGTAACCCAAGTTATGTATCACATATGGTCTTTCCTGTTGGACTAGGGGATTAGCTATAGATGCACAAAGATGTAACATATCAGCTGAAGCTGAATGAATCTGTGGTTCCTCATGCTGTGATTCTGCCTGTATAAATGCATCTCAGTCAATGGGAGACAAGTGCCAACTTCAGGGCTGGCTCTCAAAGGGTTAAGGCTTTCTCAGGGCTGTAAAACACCTAGTACAGTTTAGCAAAAAGAAGCTTTCCAGGCTGTAAACAGGCTTCCAAGGCCAGCTGTTCGTTCAGCTAAAAATAGATAAGTGAAAACCCCACAAGGCTCAAGGCAGAATTATCTAACCCTCTGCTCCCTGTGTCTCCAGCAACAGCATCCAGGGTTTCACAGCAGGTCACCAGGCTGCAACCCAGGCAGGCAGCCAGCTGCAGGCTGAAGTGGTAGAGCTGGTGCCCCCAGGGCCTTTAGGGACTGTCTGTCCTTCTCCTAGCTGTAGGGAATTCCCTTTTTAGGAACAGAGGAGATAATGTTCCCCTGAATGTCAGGAAGTACTGAGAACGGAAAGGATTGTGAGCATTAAGCTGTACACAGCAGCTAGCAGGGCAATCTGTTCAGTTATGCGTGGGAGCTATGTAGCTTTCAAAAGGCAAACTGAAAAAATGGGTTTTTGAGGGCCAGGGGTCAGAATGAGGTTATTCTCAAAACATCAGTATATATGCAAGGTTAATGCTTCTACCGATTTGTGCAGTAATTTCAAAACAGGATTTGCATCTGTTTTCCTTCAAGTTTTACCCATGCTGTGTGCCCTTCCTAAGAAATGCTTATTTCTCTTCTCCTCTGGTTACTTACATGCACTCTCCTGGGGAAAAAAAGAAAAAAAAAAAGTCACAAAACATCAGCATAACATGAACTATAGTAAAAAGGACAGGTTTGATTTTGTGCACAGCAGTGTTTGATGTCACCAGGAAGGGGCATCATTGTCATCTGGTGTTATTTTAAATTGCAGTATTGTCACTAAGCAGAAGTGAAGTTTCTCTGAAACACAAAGTCTGCGTCAGGAAAGCGACACCTAAATCTTTAGCTGCAAATTAAATTAGTTTGATTGGTCTCAAGCTAGTTTGTGATTTTTCATGGACCCATTGGGAAAACATCCTATATTCATCAGGCATCTCCATTCAGATAGGAAGGAACCATTTTTCCATGTAATACTCCGGTCTAATTTTCTTTAGTTTTGGCCACCACAACAGATTGTCTTAGCTCAAATTAACAGGAGAATCTTCTTTTTCTATAACAGGAGGCAAAGGCAAATTCATCTTTTTGAAATATTGAGCCTCGGTGGATTCAAACAAGCTCATTCCAAAGAGTGGAGCTCAGGAACAGCAGCCTCAAGCAGGAGTGTCAACGCAATCAAAGCTGGGTAGGTGCAGCTTTGGCTCCGGTACTTAGAACTGCCTACCTCTGGTCAGGATGTTCAGAGTAAAATATGGCTTACACTTGAACAGAATGCATGTCTTGGGCCATTGCTAACAGGATGGGGAGCTTTTACGTATATGCATATTCACATCACAAAACTGATCTCTCAGGGTTGATTGACCCTGTTGGTGGAAGTCCCAGGAGAGAAGCCCAGGAGTGTCAGCTGAGAAGGCCAATAACCTCCTGTTGGCTCTGGGGGCAGATCACACATTCCCTCTGTGGTAGGGTCTGCTCTGTCTGCGTTGCTGGAGGTAGTGGATGTTATCAGTCCCTGGGTGTTCCTAAATCCACTCTAGCAACAGAACAATTGTGGCAAGTTCATGTGATGTGTTAGTTCCCTGGGTTGGCTAAACAAATTGGGCTCATGTCTTTGAAGTCCTTAGTGCTAGCAAGAGCCTGATCCTGCAGGCTGAGTGCCTAGATGGATGAATTCTGAATTCTCTAGAGCTACTGCATGTGCCTCATGAAAAATAGATAATGAAAGATGATCCAACTAATGGACCTGAGATCTCTAAGTATGTCAAGGCCCTGATGTCACTCCAGGCAGTCCCCAGCAGGAGACACCCTGTGCTTCCCGTCAGCTCCTTGCTGTGCCCTAAAGAGAATGATTGAGGCCACCAAATGTGTTTCTATTTCCTCCTCACTGATAAAGAGCTTCCCAAAGTTTTGATGCCTATGTGGTTACTAACACTTCTGAAGTTACTGTGACTGTGTCCTCTCAGTGGCAGACACTCAAATGCTCCTTAATGGTGGGATGGGAAATTTAAAATTCAGACAGTTGGAGAGTCTCATAGACTGCCTCCTGTTTTTATTTAAGTGTGTGCCTTGATCCTTAATTTGGAGTTGCATAGCCCTAAACCTATGATTCACTTTAAAAAAAAAAAAGGATGAAAACAAAAACTAATCTCAGCTGTTAAATTATCTTAAGCTAATTTTTTTTTAAACATGCTCCTCCATGAAGGACACTTCAATAAGTTGAGCTCCTGCTTTCTATTTCCAAGTTGACTTCTGACTTATTTAATCTTAGGCAAATTATTTTTCACCTCTGTGCCTGAATTTACCCATCTAAATAATGAGAATTTTTATCTAATACTACCCAAAATTATTTATATCTTATTTGCATATTTTATATCATCCTTGCTACATTTTCTTTGTGGATGAAAGAAACTGAGTTTCAGAATTTCAGTCCAAAGTTTTCTCACAGTGCTTCAACAAACTGCTGTGGAAAATAAAATGCTTTTCTTGTCACTCTGCTGTTTCCACATCAATCACTTTTTGAGTAAAAAGGCATCAGACTTCATGTTCACACTTACACAGCTTTGACTATAGTTGGGACCTCTGGGTCTTCTGCACTAATCCAACTCCAGCACAGCAGGTTTATTTTGCTAGAAAAGTTACATCTCAGCTGGCTCACTCCACTTAGGTTGTAACCTAAGACTCTCATATCGCAGCTTGCAGTTATCCTGTAACATTTGTTCAAGAGGTTTAATACTCCCTGCAGAACAGACTTCCTAGAAAGAATGTGTTTCCTAACATTTCCCTTTAACCCTACCTCCAGTGATCTTGATTGCATTCTTCCAAGTACATCACTGCACATTTGTGCATTAAACCAAGTAGCTGCATGATAACATGTCTGTTCCTCCACTGTTATGCTTTCCTTCACACACTGTTTCATGTCTGGCTATTTAACGTGGAAGACCTCTGAGGCAGGTTGCTTGTGTACTTCTGTTGGCTGTGAAGCATCACTTTTGGTGTTACAGTTTTGGTGTTACAACCACTTCCATTTTCTTCACCTCTGCTTACTCCTCTGAGTTCAGGGTAACTCCTGCCATTGTCCAGAAGAACAGTAATCCAATTCTTTAACACTTTTTCACTTCCTATGCTTTGTTTCACATTTGGTGGCTTAGCTTATCTGAAGAGATGTCTTGACCTAGAGTCCAGCAGAAATTACTTACCAACACATATTCAGCTTGTTTACATACAAACATTGCCAACATGTGGAAACTGCATTTAACTTGTGGGCGAGTCCGAGAAGCTATCAAGGTGGGTTTTTTTGTCTGTGGACAGGGGTTTTTTGATGTACTACTGCTGATAATTTTCTACTCAGATACTGGTTATTCCACCTTCCTACTGGTTTTAGTTTCAGATCTGGTAGGTAAAGCAGAAAGAGGAAAAAAAATCAAGTCTTTCTATAAACTGTCTCCTGCATGTAACCCAAATCAGGCCACAGGTTTTGACTAGCAGAAAGTCAATTTTTAAGGATCCTCACTGGAAGAAAAACAGCATAACAGCAACATGCAAAAAGCATAATTATGGTTTTGTTTTCAGTTTCCACTTCATGGTTGCAGGAAGGTCTTACACAGAGGTTCCCAAAGCGGAGGAGGGACCTTGAGTGGAATTAGGGCAATAATGAGTGGGGCTTTAAGGCTGAGAAACAGTTTCACATGATCTTGACGTGTTTGAGGCCAAACAAATTCAGCACTATGACATGGAGAAAAGGTCTGTGAATCTATTCTGCCAATCTATTCACTGCTGAACAGTGAAATGGGATTTAGGAGACCCAGAGATATGACTGAGACCTTCTCTGTGATTTTGAGTGTTTCATTAATCTACCACATGGTTCAGTTTCACTGTTAAAAATCAATGTAGTAACTGCCTTCATTCTATAGTTGGTCAGACGCTACAGCACTAGAGCACGTAGCAAGGTAGGATTTCATAATGGTCTTTAGTCAGTAATAAATTGCATCTTGCAGCTCCACAGTGAGGTTGATAATATCCTCTGAGACATTGAGAGAACCACAGTTCCTGCAACAGGGTGGCACAGCCTGGGATGCGGAGAAGAAATCCTTCTTCTGATTTACTAGACAGGGCTCAGTAGAGCCCAGCTTCTCCAGCACAGCACCAAATAGGGGGGGATGTTACATGAACTCTTGCTGTTTGGCAGGATATCAGTGTGCTAAAAGTGTCAAACTCAGCCCTCCCTAAAAACATCCCCTTGTACTGTATATTTGCAAGAGAAGAGGGTCACAGTATTTAAAACAGCTGTAGGGTAGGTAATGCATTACATTGTGCTCATGTTGGGAATGGTGAGTCCTTTTGACTGTGAGTTAGGTACCATTTGCCTTTAACTGGGTGGGTGGAGCTGCAGCAATGGTAGAGAGTGTGGCAGGTTCTCACTTTTGCATGGAGCTGTCTGACATTCACACGCACAATATATATAGGTTTTCTCTGCTAAAAGTAAGGAGAGTGATCTGATTGTCCAGTATGGTTGTTTGAGTGGAGGAGAAGGAGGAGGAGAAGAGCAGGAGGGCGGATCAATGACACATGACTGCTGAGATCTTCTCCCTTTTGTGGAAGGTTTATGGCTACAGCACAGGCTATTCTGGGACCCCTTATATGGTTTGGATTTATTTTTAATAACCTTTCTCTTTGTATGTTTTTATATTACATTACCTTGCTGTTAAACCTTTTTTTGGGGGAAAGAAACAATCTGTACTCCATCCCAGACCTTTTCTTGCTCTGCTTTGCTAAGTGTATTCTGAGAATATTCTAAGACAGTTAAGAAATCTATGACATAAAAGCAGAAAACATACCACCAGCTTTAAATCCCTTCACTGTCCTACAGCCTTAAAGCACAAGGACTTCTTTGGGATGGGGAGCAAAAGACATGAAAATTAACTGGGAGGGGGAAGTAACTGGAAGTAGCAGTAGGAATTCTTTACTCTGCCATTATTTTCCTCCCACGGTACCCTTTTTTTAAGCCTTCTTTTCTGCATCTGCCCATGAGCAGAGCCGGGAGCAAGAAAGGAAGGGAACAGAAAGCTAATAAAATATTGCAATCAAAAGGGCTTTTTGATGAAAGTTATCTGGTACTAAGGTCAGGCATTGTCCCGATGGTTTGGAAGATAACAGTGAGGCTACAGATCTATTGCCTTTACCTGCCCAAGAGCAGCCATCTCCAAGAGAATGGCTTAGTTGCTGTGATGGCTCAGCTTTTCTTCTCACTGCTCTGACTGCCAGCAAAGGTGCTAATTCACGCTGGCTGTAGCAATGAGAATAGTTATCCACGGAGGCAGTGGATGCAGCCTGGCAGAGTCCTTGCACAGAGCAGACGGGGCAGCCAGCAAATGGTGACAATTATGTTTGTGATATTGCTAAGCTGGCCCTGAGCGAGTGCTCTAGGGCAGGCCAAAGTCTTCCTGCACTGACCAACGGAGAGTTGTTATCTGTACCGTGAATGCAGAGAAAAGATAGCCCTGAAAGTGAATCATGGAGGATCTTAAAGTGGAGTATGAGCTGCTGTTTGGAGACCATGTTCTCATATAGCAAAGACATGAAGAAAATCCTAGGTTTGTTCGAGTCTTATCTAACCCCCCAATACATCTCTCCATAGCACAGTATCTTACAATCTTGCTCAAAGAGCAGAGGAGCAGGGGTGTTCTTACAGAACAGAAGGGGAAATTCCCTACAGAAAGGATATAGAGTGAATGTCAGGTGCAGATGAATAAACAAAGTAGGAAAAACAGCCAACAAAAAAGAAGTGATTGTCATCAGCCATTGTAATGTCAGTCTTGGAGGGACTCTGTTCATGTACACTTTTGAGTCAGTTTGGCACAACTTATTTGCTTTGTATTTCACTGATTGGACACCCTTAAGTGACACCCGCAAATTTTTTTGAGTTTGGACTTCAGCCTTTTTATTCCGTCACCTTATTATTTTCTCACTCGTCCTCACTACAGCACATTCTGACATATGAACTTGTCCCTCATATGTTTTAGGAGCTCTGAGGTTGCTGAGTATTTATAAAAACAGCTTGCATTTCTCTAGGATTTTCATCTGAAGAGTCCAAAGTTCAACACACCATTCATTCTCACATCCTTTCTAGGAGATAACTTACTGAAGAGATGAACTACCTAAAGCACAAAGAGATGAAGAAACTGCCCAAAGTCTAATAACACCAGATGTACTCGCTATATCTCTGATCTGTCATCCCTGATCTGTAATCTGACCTACTGTTGTAATTTTAATGACTTTTTTTTTTCAGGCATCTTTCCACATCCTGCTTCCTAAATCGTCATTTTTAGAAGTCAACTACAAAGATTTAGTTATTGCTGCTTTTGAAAACATCAAAGGCCTAAAAAATAGCGTGGTTTTGTTTGGCAGAACATTTTCTTCAGCTTGACTTTTATTATTTTGCTCGAGTTTCCTTGGACTAGAAAATAGATGCCATAAAGGGATAAAATTACACCAAATAAATTGTAAAGAACATCAAAAGAGGAGATGCTGCATCAAAACGCATATGAACCTGAAACATTTTCTATTTGATTTACTGAACTACTGACAATCATGTGAAAGAAGAGTAAAAGTTTAAGTATCTTCAGAAGACTTTACACCAGGCAACTAACTGTAGACAGAATTTCAAAGATGAAATAACAATACTGACTCATGGGAAAGAGAAGAAAAAGAATGTTTGAATTTATACACCCTATCTGATAGGAAAATAGTTTAGAAGAAAACAAACATAGCTTCTAGCAAATAAACTGAAGATATTGCTGTGCCAAATTAGAGGTTTCTGTCTGAATTTTCACTTGTGGAACTTCTTGCAGAAATGAGCAGAGGACTCTGCCCAGCAGGAAGCATAAAAGTGTATCCTAGGCTAAAAATAGAACTGCACCTCCTAGAACTGAAGTCAGACCTGGATGGATCATTTCCATTTTGCAAAGAAGAAATGGAATGGGTACAAAAACAATTAGTCCTGCCCTGTGCAGCTCTGAATACCTACCGAACATGCAGTCCTTCCTCGTTACTCAGTACTGAATTTTCTCATGCTTCTGCATGTGTCATACTAAGTATTTGCCAGAGGAAACTAATGCTGCTGCCAAAAGGAAATAAAACTTGTGTGTTTATACAATTTTGGCTTTTTCCTGCACTTCTTTGCCAGTAGACCCCCCCACCCCCAGCCCATACACATACAGACAGAGGAGAGCTTTGGCACACTCTGTTCGTGTCTCCCCTGGGTGTATGGAGCAGCTTTTTAGTTTTAATCTCCAACCTACCACAGAATTGTCGGTGAAGGCATCAGGGTTATTCTCATAAATGAACTTCTCCACCCTCAGCTGACGTAATTTGAACATCTTGGATCCTTTGTTAGTGAGGAGAGAAAGCTCTTCTAGCATCACATCTCTGGGGATGCTGATCTTCTTCCCCAAGTTCAGCTTGGACACCTCTTGTGGCATGACTACAAAACATATGAAATGGGATGCTTTAGGAAGTGCTGTGGTCCAAGTCTCTTGTCAATTGCTTCCCTGCATCAGTAGTGACTTCAAAGCAGCCAAATTCTCTTCTAAATTAAGTTTTTAGGAAATTAAAATTACAAAAATTGTGCACCAAATTTTTACATTGATGACACTTTGGATATAGGTGGGTGGAATTCACTATGGATTGCAATCAAGGCAAATCTGCACAGAGAAGAGTTGCATAAGGGTGGAGCTAGATGCCTATGTCCCACATCTGAAGCACCTCAGTCAGTGCAGCAGGATTCCTTAGTACTGCCTCAAAATGCACCACCGCCTTGCCTGGTTACTGCCCTACACTCCCCTCCTCTCCTCTGGAGTTAGATGAGTGGCAGTCAGCTCTTCAGATTGGGTTGAACATATAATAAATAAAGACAATTCTGGCATGCTTTGGTTTAAACAATATCCTGCACCATGGCAAGATTCAATGTTATTCTCTCTTCTTGCTTGTTTAAGGAGAATTTTTAAAGGGAAAAGTACTTGAAGCTCTCTTCAAGTCTTAATATGCTGATTACTCGATAAGTCCTTTTCCATTTAATTTGGTACCACCAATTCTCCATCAAAGCAATGGATTCAAACATTTTCAGTGTAAAAATCTTGTAGAAATGCAGTTAAAGCTTTTCATTCAGAAACAAGCAACTTTTCCTAGGCTTTCTTCTTTCTGTATTAAGCAAGGTTAAGACCCCCTCCCCACATCTGCATCTCATTTACAACAGAGAATGAATCTCCATCCTTAAATAGTATAAAATTGGTATAAGCCTATTCATTTTATTAGACATTCTCTGAAGAAATTATTATTTTTTTTAGCAAGCCAATTGTATGTAGCACTATTTCATAGCACAGGAGGAAATGCCCTTTAACTGAAAATTGGATTTTTACTTGTTTGTTTACTTGAATAAAGGATTAGGGACACACAGAAAAATATGTACCTGTACCCTAGCAAAGAAGTTTCTACAGCCCTTTTGGGGGGCTGAAGAAAGGGACAGCACTGAATTATTACTTTTGAAAACCTCTAAAAACCTCCATGATGTCAAAAGTCAAGAGAACATAAGGATAACACAGTTAATTAAAAGTTAACCTACCCAATATACAGGTAGTTTGTAGAAAGAAAAGTGTCCCAAGTTATATTATTCCTGCTGTATTACACCCTCTAAGAGACTTTAACATTTTCAACTAATGAGTGCTGGAATCAAAGGAATGTTTTCACATAGAGGAAAAGCAAATTAGAGGCAAAGATTACAAAGGAGGGAACAACATAGAATATAACTAGGCACTGCAATATTGATACCCGTAACAGATCATGTTCTCTTTCCATTCACACTAGTGTGAATCCAAATTAATGCTGCAGAAGAATATGGATTTACAAAGTGTAATCTAGGTCAACATTTGAGCTGAGCGTGTGTGCGCAATGCTTCTGAACAGCAAATTAGAAAATGTAACGTGGTTGAAGGCTGAGCTTTAGGAGTATTTGTGGCTCTGCCTCCTGGTATGTTGACTGCATGTCTTGCTCTGGGAGTTCAGTCAGACAGGGTATGAAATTTTAAAGGCTGAAGTTCAGGTTGAAATGCAAACAATTCTCATGTGTGCAGTTTTGCATATCTTACCTTCGTGTGTCAGCTTCCCAATGAGTTTAGTGGACTTTTTCCTTTTAACAGGAGCAGGAGTCCCTGCAAGGGGCATTCCCACAAAGGGTTCTTTCCTTTGCTCTAAACACACAAGGAAATGGAGAATGAAACACTGGAAAGGTATTTCTTGCCTCTTTTAGTTGCCAACTACAGTTAAGAAATACACAGCGTTCAATTCACACGCAGGTTCTTTTCTATCCCACATGAAGAGGCTAGTGAATGGTATCATCCCATACAGAATACCATCAAGCAGGCCATTGTGGTATTCTCTGGGGACAGCATTATGACACAAAATATGGAAGCAGATCACAGCAGAAGCATTGCTACAGGGCCATATAGCATTGTCATCCAAAATAGGCATTTTAATTGCAACATGGCAGTCTCCCAGCACCCATGTGTGCCACAGTGGTAGTCTATTATCTTGTGCTGCTGTAAAAGAATGTCTGTTTGAAAATTTGCTCTATCATACCATATTATAATACCATGCAGTTGTCATTAGACAATGATATATATTCTTGTATAAAGATTTTGGGTCTGTCCATGAGTTATTTGGGAGCATTTTGAATAATGTGCAAGTTTGGTTTGGATATTTAGATAGTCTTATTAGAATTAGAAGAGGTATTCAGAAAACCAGTAGACTGCAAGTTCTGGGGAAAAAAAGGAAACAAACCAAAACTCTATGTAATTCTGTCTTTTATGACTGCTACTGTTTTATTACAGAAGGGCTAGAGGAAGAAGGCACAGTCAAACTTGTTAAAGGAAAAGTTGTTCACCCAAGTTGTTTGAAGTCACTTGCACCTGTGTCTTATGTATTGATCTTATTGCATATAATTTTGGAAGGGGGAGAAGGGGAAGAGGGAGATTTCTTCTGGTACAGTGTTCCCCATCACCGTCTCCAGATAGGATGAGAGATCCGTAGTGCAAAGTTAGTAAAAATCAGGCGAAATCTCAGCAATTCCACTTCAGGCAGCTTCTCAGAGACCTTCTTGGGGGTTATCACACATAATGCAAGTAGGGTAAATGTCTTGCTTTCACTTTGGCACTGTCCATGCCCAAACAACAGCATATAGGGGGGCAGATCCTCACCCAATACAATACAATACAAAGAAAAATTATCAAAGACCCATTGGCTCCAGCAATAGCAGACAATAACTAACCATCTCTGTCCTTATGCTTCATTGCACTTTAGTTGCTTAAAATTTCATAACTGAAGACATTGAACTATATTTTAAAACTAGGAAGCAAAGAGCTGGCTCTAGGAGTTTGTACACTGCCATTGTTGTGATCAAGACATTTTTATCTCCTATGTATTTTGCAGTTTCATGCCACCATTGCTCCTTTTGCAACATGATTTTCATGTGATGAGGTGGTGATAACTGCTAAAAGAAGCCCAGCCATAGCAAACCAGCTCCCATCACATTAGCAGATACTCTCTTGGATTAGTTTTTCTTTCAGATTTCCTAGCTTTCCTTTTTACTAAGATGCTACCTACGTAGTACACATCATAAAAGAGTCCATCCTGGTGTATTCCCAAAGCAAGCATGAGCAGGTGCAGCCATAAAGCACACGCTGCACATTCTCCTCGAGCAAACAGACATCTGCTTGGCTATATAAAAGAAGCGGGCCCTGCTTGACAGGAAAGGAGCAACGCTGCCAGGAGGCAGGGGGGTGGGAGGTTATGGCCCATCTGATGGGTCATAAGACTGGCAAAACAGGGAAATCATCTGTATGCCCCAAACATGGACTCCCTGGGACAAGGCAGAAAGGGCTGGCCCTGGTGAGGAACCATGCTCCTCTAGCACACCCATCCCCAAGGAGCAGCAAGGGCAAATCCATCCCATTTTGCTGTCCTCCTTTACTAATCCAGCAGGACTGCGGAGTGGAAAACCTGCTGCACACAATTGGTCTAGCGTAAGGAAAGGGGCAGCAGTCTCTCACTATGGACAGGGTCCACAGCAACACTGGGACTACTGCTCTTTCAGCCACCCCACCGTGGGGTCCCCATCCCCACTATCCTGTACGTAAAGCCAGGGCCACAGTTATCCTTTTCTCTCCTGAGCTCTATCCCTTGGTTCAATTCCTCTGTCTTTTTCTGCATCAATCTTTGCAGCAGTCATTTCCTTGATTTTGCTACAAACCAAACCAGTCTTTACAGTCTCCAGCATCTGTTCTAAACTATTTTGCTGCTCGGTCAACTCACCTCAGGCTTGCAGTGCCAGGCTCAGACCAGCTCACGCGCCTGCCCAGAGCTCAGCAGTGAGCTGCTTCCTCCTAGCCCGTCTCTGGGTGCTGCTGGGGAGGCTTGTCCAGCAGCCCCGCTCACCCAGGGTGCCTGGGCGCAGGCAAGCTCTGCCCAGCACAAAGTGCTGATGCGAAGTGCTGTGAATTTGACTCCTGAAAGCTGCTCACACAGGCATCCTGCAGTTATTAATAGCCAAAGGCCCAGAGGGCAGAGTCTCAGATAGCACCGCCGCTGGCCCCAAGGAGAGGGGAAAGGAAAAGTTTGCTCCTCAGACCTCCTGCAGTCACTGCTTCGGTTCCCAGGAAGACCAGGCACTCCATAGGTGCCTCACTTCTTCCTCCTCTCTTTTCAAATCAATGTACCATTCCCCTTCCTCCTCCTATTGCATTTTAGTGCAATTCATAACACCTTCCAATATCCTGTTTGTCACTAATGCCTCAAAAGCTCTCTTGGGTCTTGCTGTGTTTTAGACCCTCCTTCTGCCCCTTCTTCACTCCATCATTCAACCCAGTGTTCTCTAGGCTCTCATAATTCCTAAAATGCCAGGCATTCAAATAATACATCAGAAAGCACAGAAGAAAAATAATTGTATGCACGAAGCAAGAAGCAGTAGGAAAACCACAAAGTCTAGAAAGCTATTTACAGAGTTCTAGGAAGTAGCTGTCTAATGTGTATGGGAAACCCAGCAGAATCAAGTATCAAGGAAACTAATTTTCTGATTCATGACAGAAATAGGGTTGATTGCCTGCATTTGGCGCAGCTTTGTACGTGCAAATGACTCCCCTCCTTTCGCTCCTGTTCATTTTGTGGTGACTTTCCTAGTTATTTCTTCTATACCCACTTGGGTTGTGGTTCTAGGATGAAGGGAACGTATCTCATTTTACTAGATTACTCGAAGATGCACATACCTTTCAGTTTCTATGTAAAGCAGAAATCCTACAGAAAACATTGTCTTCCCATTACACATTGTGTCAAAATCAAGTTGTCCACTGAACAAATCGAGAGTCTAGGGTGGGCGGGGGACACAAAACACAGTGGTGCTTATAGTGGAAAATCACTTGCAAAGAGAATTGCAAGCAAAGGTGATATAAAGAAACATCAGGAGGCAGTCACTTTCCCTTTTTCCTAGATTTTGCAGAGTTGTTTTTGCTTGCACCAAATGTATATGAAACTTCAGTGTGGTAAGTGAGTTGAAAACACAAAGTGTTAACCCCCAGCACTGTTTGGAAGATCCTGTATAAGAGTGCTGTAACATACCTATGGGCAATACTCAGCCTTTATACCCTGCTTGGAGTCAGGGCATGTATGGCAATCTCCTGGCCTAAAGTTTCCCATTTTCCTCTTGCTTGCATCTGTATAACCACTATGTATACCTCACGCTGTGCCTATAGCACAACTCTTGTTCTCCCTTGTTCATAGGCACTGTAGCACTGTGCTGTACACTTTCCACTATCCAAAAGAGTGCTGTGTCTTTCACTGAGGCCAGCAGATACACCAGAATGATCTGTGGGGGCTGGATGGCCCAGATCCTGCCCCCACACTCCCATGCCAGTGATCAGGGAGTAACTTCCCGGAGCGGTGCCAGTGTAAAACAGGTGCAGGGAAGAGCACAATTGAACTGTAAACACCCACTGCCTGCTCTGGGCAACATCACAGAGCTTCATGCCCATGAAGGCATTTACATCTGCACAAAGCTGGAGGGTGTCAAATATTGCTATCACAACTGACCATCTGTCCACACTTCACACTCACTCTGCACAAGTGCAGGTGCCCACAGAGGAGCAGGTCTCTTGGATGCTGGCCAAGCACTGCTCACTGCAGGTTGTACATATTTGTTTGTCTTGGACTGCTTTAGCATCATGCTGGGCATTTGCCCAGAGTGCCCAGTGCCTGCTATGAAGCCCAGTTGTGCTCCTATTCAAGTTCCTTGCATTATAAACCCTACTTACCAAGGGAGCTATTGCCTGTCACAAGGTGATGCCATGTGGGGGGAGGCATTGTGAGAACAGACACAATATGCTGCTATATTGCTTAAACTCAGCAGCCCTTTGCCTCTCCTTTCCCAAAGGCATAAAGTACGGTTACCTCTTAATTTTAGGAAGCTTCTACTTCCATTTTTGTAATCATCTAAGAAATGAATGTGATTTACATAATCAGGTGAGAAGCTGAGAAATGCAGCTACCACTATATGGCACCTTCTTGCAGTCACTAGAGCAATGCTAAACTCTGCCTCCTCTCTATTTGCCTCTTGTCCGGGTTTTTCAGTGCTGTCGTGCCTGTGGCTGTTGTCAGGCTCAAGTTCTGAGGCGACCTTGGCCACCTCCATGTTGAAAGATGATCCATAGTCCTCATTCAGTGCTATGTGAAGTCCTGTTCTGTCCTTGCAACCCTGATCCTCCAGAGGTTATTTTCATCTGCTTGTGCATATCTACATACACAGGGTGTATGTAGACACAGGACCTAAGAGTGCAGCTGGAGTGTACTGCGCAGAGCCTGAGCCTTGAACCCAGAACGAATGTGAGAGAGGGTTTATCCTATTAGCATGGCACCAGGATTTACAGGGTGATTTAGGTAAAGCAGTCTTGCATCTGACACGTATGCACCAAGGCACATCTTTAATTGAGATTTTCACCTCCTACTCTACCTTCAAATAAAATTATATGTCTGCATTTTCAGTTACTAGGCTGAGAACTAAATCCTGCTCCTTTCTCCTCTCTATGCACAGTTTTTCCTGAGAGATAGAAATGTCTGGTTCACTAGTCTAGAAATGTCAATGGTGGGTCTAGCACAGACTTCCCTTGTGCCCTGCCATGGTGTCACATTCGGCAGCTCAAGTGACTTTTTCCACTGGGAATATTGTCCCAATGTGGTATCTCTGCCATAAGTAATACAATGAAATCAGCATAGATAAGATAGGGCTCTTACTATTATCTTACCCACTCATGCTACTCAGTGCTCAAGGTTTGAAGTCATTACAAGCCTTGCTTGATGAGCTGGTTTAGTTTTGGGTTGGAGAGGGAGACAGGAATTTACCTGGAATGTGGTGAGCTTTGGTGGCAAGATTCAATCTTTGCTTGACTACATGGAGTTTCCACTTAGGTCAGTGAAGTAGTACATGTGCTGCCTGTAAGACATGTCAGCACTTCAGGGAGGAGTTTTTAATCATACAAGGAACTGTCTGTATCTCACTGTGACCACCTCCCTCTTTCCAAATATACCCTTTGCTTAAGTGGCCTTAGGAATAGCCTGCACAAAGCTTTGCTTTTTCTGACTTATATCTTCAAAATTTATTTATTTTTGCACTGAATTCTTGTGCACCTAATTTTAAATGGTCTAACTTAAAATTGTGGATGTCTGCAAAATCATTTCAAGAGCAGCAGATGAAATCTGCCTTGTTACACAGGGCTAGATGGACATAAGCAGTAGCTAAGACAGGCGTTGTCAGCAGGGCTGTCTCCTGAGCACATTTTGATCATGTGGAAGTCTGGCAAATGGCATCAGTCTGTCAAATAGCCTTCACCATTTCAGTTTTCCAAAGATTACACCTCGACCCTGCTCCCCTTCTTCCCTGCAGCCCAGGACTGATCTGTGCTGAAAGTACTGAGAAGCAGCAACTTTCAACATGATTCAATCTGTGCTGAAAAAAAGTTGCAAAACTCTTGATTTGGCTTTATTTTGGCTGGGTTTTATTTTGAAATATATCATATGTAATATTTGCTATTTTAAAATACATGCTTTCACATATGCTTAATCTCTTCCATTTTTACATAGACATCAGGAAGATTTGTCAATAGTTTGTAGCACCACAATAGGAGAAACAGTTAATGCCAGGCTCCCTCCTGCCACTAAGGGGGCTTAATGCACGATGAGATGTAGGACTGGGACAGAATAGGTAGGATTTAATCACAGAGCCGGAGTGTGTGTTGAAATAGCTGGCATGCCCATGGTGTGTTAGTTGCTGGGCAGCCTGTTTGCCTGTGTGCCTCACACACTACCACGCAGGAATCCCCTCCAAGCTGCAGCAAGCATCTCGCTGCCAAAACTCCCTGGTATGAGGCTGGCCTTCTCCTCTGGTATGTGGGACTGAGCAACACCATATGTGAACGCCAAAAGAGGATAGATTAAGAAGAAAGGATTTCCTAAGATTTTAAACCCTCAAGACTTAACATCACATCAGGCGAATGCCAAATTCCCAGGTAACTCAGAGAACAGGGGCAACATCTAGTGGCCGTTGAAGCTATAGGTCTGTGCTGCCTGGGAATACTCTTACTCTTCATACGCGCCACATACTTGCCCTGCTGTACTCTTTGTTGGACACTTCTCCTTCCATCGGGTATGATTGTTTGGGGGTAGATAGCTCCACAAGGCATCTTACTATTTTCTGGTTTTAAACTACTCTCTGAGTAGCACACTGAAGTCCAAGTTCATCCCTAGCCTGCTGCATAGCTGTTCAGTAATCCTTTGGCTTTGCTTTGGACCAGTAACCTCAGGGCAGGCTCCTGTTCCACCTTTGAAAGTCTGTCTGGCTCCTTCTGACATAATCTGCTGTGAGAAGAAATGACTCTCACTTGAGAAGGTTGTAGAGGTTAACAGGGAATTTAATCAGAGCCCTGGACACAGCAACTGTCTTGCAATGTGTCAAACCATCTGGAATAGCTTGTAATCCTACTATGTCAGCTTTATTAAGAAAAACAAGATGCAGTCCTAATCTGCAGCCTGTGCTTCTATAGACTTATTTCTTTGGGAGCTGTGCTCCTAGTTGGACAGAAGCTCAGGTTTGGCATTAGCAAACATCGCTGCCCCTTTGTGCATTTCCTGTCTGCAAATCAATGAGAAATATGTTGGATAGTCCCAAGACCCACCTCCAGACCACTGCATAAGAGACCCGTCCTTGTAGTTAATCTGAAAAACCTCCACAAAATGATACCTGGACAGGTGTCCAGAGTCTGCAGTCTAATCCTAGAGCTGACCCCAGCTTCTCCTGCAGTGCTCAGGAATTGCTGTCTGTGAGTGACATGCATCTGGGAAAGGCCACCTGGTAATACTTGTCCTAAACTGAGCACAATGAACCTCTCAGGACCCAGAAATAGAGTAGACTTCAACATGAATTGGGTTAGGGTTAGAGTTAGGATTAGGCTTGGAGCCTGAGGATACAATGGGATATATTTGATTTTCTGACTGATTTGGTTTTCTGAACTCTTGGTTAATGTAAAGAATAAGTTGAATTGTTAAATGTGAGTTTATATTTGGGTTTACCAGAGCTGACAAACTTCTGTTGATACTAGATTTACAAGCAGAGAGTAGGGTTTAGGTTAGAGTAGGCTGAGGAGCAGGGCTGGGGCAGGTTAGCTGCCACTGGCCCATAGATTTCTTCACCCTGTCACTACATGAGTCTTTTATAGCCTGTAGTACCGAAGTTTTGGATCTCATTGAAGTTTTTGCTTGCATGGGGCTTTTTTAATATATAGGGGATTAAGTCCAACTTAGGTGTTTTTATTGTTGAGATATCCCATCCTTTTTTTGACTCCTTATATTCTCTTGGCCTTAGTAATTCGTTGGTAGTGCTAACTGCATGTGCTGTACACATAGCAGTTCCTTCTGGGTGCCAAGCAAAGAAGGCAACAAAATGCCACATGTAAAGTGCATATCACAAGTTTATTCTTCTGCACAAACAAATAGAAAGTGACTGTAATTGGAAGAAAAACAAAGACAAAACAGAGAAGGAACAAAAGTATTTCCATAAACAAAGATGCCAACTCTGTTCTTCTGGGGTCACATCTTCCACCAGACAGAGCACTGGTGCTCAGCTCCCATTTTCACAGGACTGACAAGTTTCTTCTAGGAAGAGGGTCTGGTAGGGGATGCTGGATATTATAGCAGAAAGGGAGCATATTCTTTCTGAGGGAAAATCTTGGATACTGTGCTTTTGTCTGGCAATCAGTGACCCCTCATCACACCAGTCTTTTCCGAGATTCTTCCTCTCAGCTGCTGTGGGATCGTGAGGTTATCTCTGGCAAGTGTTCCCATCTATTCAGAGGGAAAGGACTGATACTTCTGAAGCAAAGATAAACCCCCAGATTTGCCATAGCTGCAATGTGTAACCTGCAGCTTGCTAGAGAGGAGGGATGACAGGCAGTTTTAAATCAGAGCCCATGCAGACATCTTCAAATGCTTAATAAGGGGACACTGGGGTTTGGCCTACCACTGCAGCTTATAACTTAGCAGGTGGGAGCTAAAACTCGTCAAACTGTTTATGTCTGTGCTTGTTCAGTGGCTGAGGAATTAGAAATTTGGAGAGGCTCAAGACAAGCTTATGTGGCTCAAAAGTATTCCTCATAACCTCACCTGTGACCTTTCTAACAGGTCAGCCACAATATTTTCATGAGCAGACACTAGCAGAGCTGCTTGAAGCCAGCAGTAGTGCGGTTTTCTTCCTTATAGCTTAGCAGATGCATCTCAGTATTACTTCTTATCTCATGCTACTTGTAGCCACAGGCCTTATTTGGGATACAGCACAAGCTACAACTGTAGGCCTCATCTGCAACATCCTCTGCTTCTGCAGATCAAGTCCTGTGTCAGCACAGGATCCAGCAAAGATTGGGAGGGGCTGAGATCCATCAAACTACTTTGGCTTTGCTTCTAACCATAGCTTTGAACCAAGGATGTTAGAAGTGAAATGCAGCATCCCCAGCCTCCTGGTTCTTTTCCTTGCTCTGATGTTTAATATTCATTCTCCAAACAGACCTAACTTTGTTTTCATCTCCTGCTCATTGCATTATCGGAAATGATGGGCCAAATGCAGTTATTCCACTCACTTGGGTCCTGACATCTAACATTCAACAGTGTTTGGCCATCACTCCTTGGCTTGCATCAGCATCTCCCAGAAATCTGGAGTGGGACCACTGAAATACTTACTAACCACGTGCAATCTCCCTTACATACTAAGGCCTCTCTTTTTTTCCAGTGGCAAAATGAATTTCCCTTGATACTCAGGCCCTGAGAACACTTACCTTTAGAGGCCTGAGGGAAAGGGACGCTGGAGTAAGATTCAGACTTTCTGAGGTTATTTCTTCACTGCAGAATTATCTTGAGCACCCTTTCTCTGGTCCACACAACCCCTCTTTACACCTGAGTTCAGTGATGCTTTCAACCTAGGCTAGCTTGTCTGTCTAAGGCTAGCATCTAAAACCACTACTCAGTGACAGACAGCACTCCCTCAAGGAGACTAGAGACAAAGCTTTTGGAGCACTGCTAGTCCTTTAGTTCCTTCCCAGAGCTTTCCTAGAAAAACAGAAGACTCCTCCTTCCATGTTTCGGAAGAATCACAGAGATTCAGCTTGCTACAGCACGCAGGAGTTTTTTTCCAGAAACGCTGGCAATGCAATTCAGCACAGGATAAGCGAGAAAGCAATCGTCCATGGCTGCTCCCCTTCACCACAGCTAAGTGGATTCTAGTGATCAGAATTAACTCTGTGGTGACAACTTGTGATGAGACCTGCCTCTGGGGCTTTCCAGGAACATATAGAATCACCTCATCAGTCCAGGTCTGCTGCTCCTATGTCGTACACCACATGCAGCACCTCTTCTGGCTGAGCCACTCCTTTGGTCATTAACTCAAGGCATTCCCAAAGGTTTTCTCTCCATCCTCTCCTGTGGCTGATAGTCTGCCAAGTGAGGTGTAAGTGCTATCCTTCTCCCTCCCTAGCATGCTCATCCTGTGTTTCAGAGCCCCCAGAAATGTGCACTGCAAACACAGGTCTGCAGAACAAGCACAGCCAGAGTGTGAAGGATTCAAAGGCAGAATTGTATATTACTTTTCCTTTTCTCTCATTCTCTCCCTCCTAAGCTTGTCTGGGACTAGAGCTGCTAGCTAGGTTCTCCAGAGCTCTTTTTCTTTATGGGAGAGCACACACGCAAAATCTCCAGCTGCTCACAGAGAAGCACTTTAGAGCCTCTAAGAAAAAGTAGAGCCCCCAACTTTCATGAAAAGAGCTAAACGTTGTAAGCTCCAGCTGTGCAGAGGAAGGTTGGCTTGGACTTAGTGTGAAACCACACTAGCTGCACTGCTTACAGACTTGTCATCAGTCCCATTTGCACTCCTTTTTTTCTCCCCAGAACCTACTTTTGTACATCCAAAGTTTGTGCTCAGTCCAGTCAGAGAACGGCTTCTGCTTGAAGGAGAGGAGCAAGTCTAATGAGATGGAGACATGTCTCAAGCAGGGCTATGAGAGCCTCATCCTGCCTCCAGTACTCATTCCTGAGGGTCTAGCAATAGGCTGGGCAACCCCTGCCCAGGAAGAAGTGGCAAGCCCCTTCCCTGCAGCTGGGGCATCTGTTGTGTTTGGGAGCCAGTGCTTCGGGAGCAATGCTTTCTTGGTGTACGTGTGGGATCACACTGTAATGGTGGCTGCTGCAAAAGGGGGAGCACAGGCAGAAAGCAAATGGCAGGGGTGTGTACAAACCAGAGGACAAATGACATGCACATAGACATGCACAGTCCCTACTAATATCCTGAATTCTTCCTTGGGAAAGGGAATACTTTCTTCTTGTATGCCTTTAGTGTAGGGATTAGGTCTGAGGCTAGCCTGGGACATTAAGGAATAACCTGTTTCCCCAGCATCACCAGCAAACTGAGCCCTGTATGTGTGTTTGAATGCAGACCCTCTGGGACTCTCAGAGCACTGCAGTTCTTACCAAAGAGACCCCAAGGACACTTAAATCATTTAGTATGAAATTCTACTTGTCAGTTTCTATTTTCCTGTCCTGCACTTCCATACTGAGAGTGTAAAGGGGCTCCATTTTCCAGCTCATCAGAGAGTTTTCAGCAAGTTTTATGTCATGACCCATTTCCAATCTAGCCACACTTCTGTCCTAAACTAAACAAAAAGATGATATGCAAATGCATAGTCAATCCTGCCTCCTTTTAAAGCCAACGGTACCTTCTCCCACACAATCCTCCTTTGTACTTACAGCATCTGTATCCTGTTCCAGTCGGACTAACACTGCAGGACCTTCCTTGCACCAACCAGCCACCACCTGAGCTTAGCTTTGAATTTGTGTATCCTGAAAAATTGACACTTCCTTCTGCAGTTCCTCCAGCTTGTGATAGCCCCACCAAGTCCATTCAACACCTGTCTTTGGCAAACTGCTCCCAGACCTGATACCCATGTTTAGCACCAGCTAGGATGACTCTCCTTTTTACCTCAGCTCTGGTGGCTGGAGGAATGGGCACACGTGGCCACCCTCCTGCACAGGGCACGCTGCCCACGCGTGCATGTGCAAACACCCCCACTCACTCTGCTCTCCTGCCTCCTTTCCCATGCCCCTCCGGAGGTGAGTCTGGGAGAAGTATCCAAGGCGAAGCCTCACTTCTACTTTCACTCACTGCTGAGTGTTGCTGTGTGCATGTCTGTGCATGTGTGTGTGCACACAGGTGCCTGTGTACAGGCTCAGAGAAAAGCAGTCTAATAGGGCAGCTAGGGCTTCTGTACTGTAATCCCACCTCTGACCTTTTCTTCCTGGAAAGCTCTTGTCCCCCAATCTCCCTCCATCCAGGGTGACTCCAAAGCCCTTGGGAAAGGAAAACCTCTACTGCCTACATGTCCTCATGTGAGACAACCCCTGCCATTCACCCCTTCCAGAGGTGGGTTTTGCTGCTGCATGCAAGTTCCCAGTCTCTGTGTACCACACATGTGCCCTCTCTTCACATTCTTCCTCCTGCTGTAGCCACAGCCAGTAAGCCTTGCATGAAGCTGCTCATCTGAGACCAAGGGGAGGCTGGGGGAGAGGGTGGTGCAGAAGGGGAGTAATATTTTTTTTTTCACTTTTCTTCATTTTGTGTCACTCATCCCAATGTACTGAGCTGACATGAAAGACAAAATGAGCACTATCTCTGCGGAGCCACGGATGGGATGCGAGGGGTGCCTGCCTCAGTGGTGTCCAAAGCTTGGCCTCCACACATTGGCCTGCATCCCTGTTCTCGCTGCTGAGAATTTGGGCCTGGCCACCTGAAACCGAGAGGCTGAGGCTGGGTTTGGGGAAGGCCCCCGGCCCACCTGACCAGGCTCTGGGGAGCTCTGGTACGGCTTAGGGGACTGGCTGAGCTCTACCTGGAAGGGCGCCGGTGTAGCGGGGGCAGAATAGGCCATTTCTGTTCTCCACACTGGCTCATCCAACGTGGTGGCCGAGCGGGGCACAAGCACAGTGGGTGTCAGGCTGCTTGAGGCCGGCATGGGAGCTGGAGTGGAGAAGCGACGAATCTCCTGGGTCTTGGCTGTTTTCACAGGGACCTGCTTGGCTGCTGTGAAGGACGAGCTAGCCTGTGGGGCTGGCTGACCAGGAGACTCTTGAATGCTGGGGCTTGGGGGATCCCCAAAACAGAACATGGCTGACTTTAATTGATAGGGCTGGTGGCGCATTAAATCAATGACCTTGATCCCTGATTTCTGGCCAGGTGCCTTTTTCACTTTGCTCTCTGCTTTGCTAGCCTGAGATTTGCTGGCTGCCAGGGGATAGAAAGGGGAATGCATTGGGTTGTAAGCTATTGGAGGGGGAGCCCGGATATTGGGTGAATATTTCCAGGATGAGGGTAGAGAAGGGGAAGGAGAGGGGGTTCTGGGCTTGGACTCTGGCTTCAGCTTTGGTGTCGCCTCCACCACAAATTTGTCCATGCGGCTCTGGCGTTTGGCAAAGAGCTCTGCCCCCTTGCCTTTAAGCTGAGGCATGTCCTGGGCCCCATTTACCAGTCCAGCATCTTGCTGCTGAGGCTTAGGAGCCACTGGAGGTGGGGTCTTGAACTTGCGGCCAGAGGGCTGCATGAAGTTGCAAGCCTCAGCACCCAGGCTGAGGAAGTCCTCCTCAGGCCCAGACTCAAAGCCTGCCCCAGGGTGGTCACCTTTTGGTTTCTCATCCAGGTTCTGCACCAGAGATAGGAGCTCAGGGTTGGGTGAATTCTTCTTCTTCTCCTCTATCTTACTGAACATGGGTTTTTTGTTGCCCCGCCGGCGAGCCTCCTGCAGGATGCCTGTGCGGGGAGCTGGCACAGCAATCCTCTGCTCCCTGGAGGTTAAGGGCTCAGAAGGAGGTCGTGGCATTGCTGGTGAAACAGCAGGAGAAGGCTGCTTTGGCACAGGGGAACTGCTTATCGTGTGCTGTGATGGTGCTGGACTAATATACAAAGAGGAAGAGGCTGTTCCAGGGACTCGTGTCTGGGATGCTGCAGAGGCCACCTCCCCTCCTGGCTTTGAGGGAGTTGACAGAAAGATAGAGGTGGTGGACGTCCGGGCAGTGCTGGCAGAAGGCTTAGTCTCTGGAACACTTCCTCCCCCTTTTGGTTGTGACTCCAGTGGTGGTGTTGGCCTTCCTGGTGCAGGAATATACAGAGATGTGGAGGAGCTGACTGGACCGCGGTGCATTGGCACTGGTGCATTGGTGGGTGTTCCTGGAGGCAGAGGTGAGAAAGGGGGAACCACCGTGCTTTGCCCACTCAGACTTTCACTAGGTTTTTTGGGTGCAGATGGCCTGAAGATGACAGAGGATGTTGCTGGGCGTTGGCCAGAAAAGCCAGGAGTAAAGGGCCGTGCAGACCTGTTGAACATGCTTGATGAGTTTGCAGAGAAGGGGTCAGGGGTGCTTGGGGGAGGTGGGAAGAAAGTGGGGCTAGGGGGAGCCAGGAACTGAGTGGGGAGGGTGGCTGGCTGCTTGCTGGGCACTTGCACACCTTCCAGGTGGATGCTGAGGGGCACGCTCTCTACCTTCTGTGGCACAGGCATATTTCCGTTCACCGTGCCCTGCTGCAGCTGGGCAGCTGGGGCAAGCTGGGGGCTCTTCTGTGTTGGGACTTTCTCAACTGTGTACTTCCCAGCCCGTTCCCTCTGCTGCTCAAATAATCGTGCTCCTTTACCTGAGGCCTCACTCAAACCTTTTTGCTTCTCTTCCTTCTGTTCAGAGTCAGACTTGGACTTTTCAATGTCCAGGTAAGTGTCCCAGTCTGAGTGATTAGTTAGGCTTCGGGCATCAGAGAAACCTTCCTCATCAAATTCAGACTCACTAGTTGGAAAAACTCCGTCTTCCTCCTCGTAGGAGCGGTCTTCGTCAACACTCCCAAAGCTTACCAATGTATACTTCTTAGCCCTCTGCCTGCGCTTTTTGAACATCAGCACCCCCTTGGAGTGGGGGTTGGGTGCATCTGTCAGCAGGGATGCAATGGTTCTGCACTTGGTTTTGGCTTCTTTCACGTTCTTCTCTTGGATGCTCTCGTGGCGGTGGAGCTCTGCAAGAGACACAAAGAGGCAAGCTCAGAGCTCAGCAAAAGGCTGGGTGGGGAAAGATGGACGGTGATATGGCGATAGGTATTCTAGTGCCTATACAAGGAAATGCACTGTCATTCCCTACCCTTCTTTTTCTTTCCTACCTTTGCTGATAGTGTCTTTTAGGAACTGCTGATAGAAACCCAGGTGCAGTTTTCGCTTTCCCTGCAAACACAATAGAAGTCCATGCAGATGTGGGGAGGGAACTCCTCCAACTCTGATGGCTGGTCTCTGTTCCCTGGTCAGACCTGGGATTTCCTGTTTCTGCAGCATGTGGCCAAGAGTCTCAGGCTATCAGCGTTTTTACAGTGCCCTTGCTCCTGGGAATTTTTACCATTTACTTATCACCCTGGGGGTGGAGCCCTGCTTTTTGTAAGCCTCTCTACCACATGGACGATTCCCAGGAGCAAGTAATCTCCTGCTGCTACTGTTAGCACCCATGCATGTGTGCAATGGGAGAGGTGCTCTGCAGACACAGCCAGGCTGCTCCTGCTCTAGGCCCTGCAGTGCCAGCTACAGAGTCAGCGGCTTGCAGCAGCAATGTGTGTAGGGCTGTTCGCTGCTCTCTGTAGCAGCCCTGCAAAAGCAGGATGTGTGTTTTCACCCTTGCTGTAGTCCCTTGCTTGTGTCCCATGCCCAGCAGAAGAGCATTTGCTCCCAAGCAAGAATCCTGGACCCCCACAACTGATCAGCCAGGCCAGAAGGAATCCACTTAGACAGGCTTGCTTGGAAAAACCAACACCTGTTGGGACACTGGCATGAAAGTGTGGGATAACCATTTTCCACCTGCTCTGCCAGCCCAGCGGTCAGTAAAGCTTCAGGGAGGAACATTGTGTGCTCTGTCTTGCGTGCAGGGTAAGCAGGGAGTGAACAAGATTCAGTAGTAAAACCAAACTCAACTGCCCTGAGGAAAGTATAGACATGCCTTGAATTGGTGTTCAAGTGACAGAAATCAGTGCTAACCTTGCACAGAAAAAAACCCACATACAAACCCGATATAGATTCTTACTCCCATTGTCTTTTTCCCAGCATGATATTATAGATGAAACATCCATCCACTGCCTGCATCTAATAATTTGTGAAAAAGAAACATGTAGAATCTTGTCCAGCCCTGACATTCTCAAGAAAGAGGTACAAAATTATGCCTTGCTGAAGGGAGAGGGAGAGGGAGAAGGAGAGGGGAGGAAAGGAGAAGAGGAAAGAGGAGAGGAGAGGAGAGCTGCAGGCAGTGCTGGGGGACGACATTAGCACAAGAGAGGATGGAAGCTGCTTAGTCCTCTCAGGATCTCACTTCTGACCATTTTATCAGAGAGCATTCATTCAATGGGGACCTGCTAATGTGGCAAAGTTACCTGCAGTGAGGGACAGGGAGCTTAGCTAAGAATACTAGTTTTCCTGAGGGCTGCACATGTCCTCCAAAACCTGGCTAGGCTGCACAGTTGTGGCAGGTGTCATCATTCCATACTGCACCAGTGTAACCACTGTTACAGAGCAGTCATCCTTCCAGGAAGCTTAAGGTAAATACAAGGAAAGACTCCTCTCAAGGTTTGCAGCCATTCCATAGCACATGCTGGTGCTTTGGGATTTCAGCAAGGGGACTTCTGCGGTTTGACATCACCTCACGTGGATGCACAGTCCATTCCTCCCCTTTGCACCCAGAAAACTGGAAACAGCAAAAATCAATGCCAAAAAAATGGGTCGCTATTTGTACTTGCACTTGCTCTCTGCAAAAATTTCCTTACAAAATGACTCTGCCTTGCTGAACCAAGACTGAAGTAGTGTCCAGGTTTTTGTGGAGACTTAGTGCTCTTCAGGGCAGTCGTAGGCTTGCCCTCAAAGACCTGCTCTCCATGATGGAAATGAGCTACAGTCCCTGAAGGTCTGTCCACTCCACTTACAAGTCTGCATGCATGTGTCTCGGGGGGTTGTTCACAATGGAGGAAATGAGAGGTTTCTTACTACAAGCATCCTTGCTACAAGCTACCACACCTCACCTGGCTTGTATTTTGCTTCTAAATTTACAAGGAGGAAGAGCAGCACTACAGAATCTCAGTAAAGTGCAGAATATGTAAACTCTGGACCCTCAGTGACTCACAGGAGGATTTCTGGTATCAGGAGCTAACAGCTAGGGAGCTACACCATCCAAAGTGTCTGTGCAGCCACTTCTGACAGCAGAGTACCATGAAAGCACTCAACTCTAGAGTGTGGGCTACCAAATACTGTCAGAGACAATATAACAGTAGACAGTCTTGGCTATGCCTCCACCAACTCTTGGTCCTGGCACAGCATTAACATCTATGTACAACTTCCCTAGGAAGTTGCTCTGAACTGCCCTGAAGCAGGTGGCAAGTAAGGCCGTCTGGGACCTGCTGCTCGCCTCCCTCTTTTCTTCTTCTTACTTTCCTCCTCATCAAAGGCTAAAGCACATAATGAATTATACCAGTCCTTCCAACAGAAAAATGATCATGCTATTCAAGTTACAATCTCCCTCAACAGTTTAAGAAAAAAGAGAAAGAGAAATCTTCCTGAGATAACTTTCTGAATGTAAAGAGCGAGAATGAAATCAGAATAGGCAAAAGAATAGGGGAAGAAGAGGAGAAGAAAAAGGAGAGGAGAAGAGAGGAAAGGGGTAAGAAAGGAAAAGATAAGATAAAAGGAGAGGAGAGGAGAGGAGAGGAGAGGAGAGGAGAGGAAAGAGAAGAGAAGAGAAGAGAAGAGAAGAGAAGAGAAGAGAAGAGAAGAGAAGAGAAGAGAAGAGAAAAAAGAGGAGACATCTGTACCTGCATAAGGCTGATCCAAGCTTGAGAAGGCAGAGTCCAGACCTGGAGAGCTGGGCATGTCACAAAGCCCGTTTAATTCAGAACTCCCCATAAACAGAGAGAGAGGCAATGAGAGAGAAGCAAAGCAGTTCCCTGCTGGAGCAGAACCAAAACTCTGAGGTGTCCAAGCCCTTTGCTATCAGCTCCACAAGCCTTTTAAAGCCTCTCTTTTGTCTCATAGGCATTACTGCTGAAAGCCATGAGGTCACTTTGTCTATTTTTGTCTTCTTAGCTTCATCACTGAGCAGTGTGATGGACATTGTCACCTGGCACTTAAACACCCTCCTTCTTTCCCCCACCCTCTACTCCCTATGAGGAGAAACTCCTCTTTTTTATTTAAAAATAAGAAAATATACTCTATACTCTCACTGCTTCTGTGGTGCAAACTTCAGGTTAGTGTTTCCAATGCCTCAATGTCCAGCATTTCTGTGCTAAAGAGTCCTTCAAAGAGATGAGACTAACAAAGTGTTCATGTCCAACATGGACAGGCAGAGAAACCCACCTAGGAGGAAAGCAACTTTCCTTGTCTGAAACCCTCAGAGAGCACCCAGCTCCAGGTAAACATAAGAAAGAAAAAAGAGAGAAGAGGCTTACTTTTCCCACGTATATCAATTTCCTTCCATGTCTGAGGAAAATCAGTCCACATTACAGGTTTCTGTTGTGTACCAGGACTAAGGAACATTTAACAGAGGAGCATTAGGATCCTGGGTGCCTCCAGTGAAGTGGTTTAGTTGAATTAAGATGGAAGAGGCTGTTACCTACACCACTGAAGAGTGTAGCTATGCCCAGGGAGGGTGATGGAGCGTTTGGAGGTCAAGGAGAGGTGTTTTGGCAGCACCATTCAGAGCTCCAGTGCTGGAGACTGAAAGATGTTGAAAGATTAGATGCTGATAGTGAGGACTGGGTTGGACGGGGAGGAAGGGAAGAGAGGGTGCTGGGAGTCTACAAATATCTGCAGTTGTGGCCTGCTCAGTCTCTCCTCACACTTTGGCTAGGTCTCGTCTTACTGCCTCTTTCTGTACATGAGAAATAGCTCCTGTGAGAGAATCCCAGAGCCATGGCCAAGGGACACTGCCCTGCAATTGTGGATGCCCTATCCCTGGAAGTGTTCAAGGCCAGGTTGGATGGGGCTTTGAGCAACCCCATGGCAGGGGAGTTGGAACTAAATGATCTTCAAGGTCCCTTCCAACGCAAACCATTCTTTGATTCTACGATTCTCCCTCCCAGCAGTCCCAGCCTCAGCAATACTGTAGTGCAGAACGCCAGCAGACCATCTCCAGTGTTAGTCTAGAAAAATGAAGGTCTGACTATGCCTTCTGAAATCCAATAGCCATCACTGCATGCCAAGAAGACAACTTGCACAGGCAATATTGCTATAAGAGAGACCTGTCATGCCTCATACAGAGGCTTTTACAGCAAGAGCAATGAAAGTGTCTCAGTCTCTTCTTCTTTGGTGAATATTTACACATATAGAGAGATACAGTCTCTGGGAAAACCTTGCAAAATCTGATATATACAATATGCACAGGCGACAAATTGGAAATGGAAATACAGCTCTGCAGTACAGAAAAAAGTCTCTATTAAGAACATTCAAATGGAATAGATAACAGAGTAAATGGAAGGGTTATAAAACTCTCCTAAATTCTGTTGGTGTGGTGGATAATTTCTATAGAAAACTTTTTGTTAAATTTTAAAGCACTTAGTTCTTGTCCCCACTAAATTCTGTTGGAATAATCCACAAAAGGAGAAATTTCTATTAAGCAAAGCCTACAAAGACTTTTCCATGAACTTAATTTAACTAAATTTCACTAAAGTGAAATGAATTATATTACTAATTACAGTAATGAGAAGTGTAAAAAGTATAAATCTTTTCAAGATCAGGCCCCATTAAAAGAAAGCATTTTAATACATGCTCAGGAAAACTACTGAACAAGCAGGCTTACACAATGCCAGATACTGTTCATGTGCACTAGAAAATAAACAATGGTAAATTTTATTACCAAAGACCAAATTCTAGAAAACCCATTACTATAAAAAACAAGCACACTGCTAATTTCAGAGATGAAGAACCTGTTCCTCTGTGATGAAATACTACTTGTCTACTATTTTTTCACATGGGTTCAACTAGAATTTTGTTCTTCCAGCTATTTATGTTAGACAAGGTCATTTTTCCATGGCTAACATTGCAAATATCTCAGTAAGCCATGAGAGGCTATAGACATCTCATGCTTTTCATACCTGGAGTCCTTTCAAAATAAGATTTGGATAGATTATATTTGCCTTCTAAGTATTTCCCTGTTGAAAGCTTCAACCTTTCAAGCTTTGACCAATGTTTGAATTGTAAACAGTAAAGCAGAGGAGTATATATTCCTTAAAAGAAGTGGTAAAACTCTTGGGACAGAAAACTTTTTTCTCATTCTTGGATACTTACAAACTTCCATCACACAATCTGTGCATAATATAAAACATAGATATGGCTTTAGCTCCAATTTAGGATGCTACAGGCAAATGCTTCAAGTCTGCAACACTTAAGTGTGTATCTGAGGTTAAATACATAGTTAAATACTTGTCAAACCAATATTTCTTCTTTAATGGCTAGTCATTTTAAGATTTCCCAGTGAGACACTGCGTCACTGCAATCTCCTGATGAGAAAAACAGAAATCAAGTTTCTCTGCAGGTGAATTGACAGCCTGTGGGAAAAAACATGCCCAATCATTTTGTAGAATTTTGACCATTCTTAGCCATTCTGCTCCCATGTTGCCATTGAAGAGCTCTGCTCAGCAGAGAGGGTGCAGAGACAGTGCTGTGCATGGCTGCAATGTATTAGTCTCACGGTATCCTGCTGGAGACTTAAATAGCTTGTTCACTCAAAAAAATCTCCCTCAATTGAGTGAGAGTTCACCTTTCTTCCTGAGCTGGATGGAAATGCGAAAGGTAGCACACATGGCCAGCTTTTCTGTGCTGACAGCTCGTACTGGGGCCCTGGATATTCCCTACATAGTCTTCTGCGACAAGACTGCCAAAGGAGAGCTTGCGGGTTTTTTTTGCCAGGACAGCACCTGTTGAATGCACTAGTGAATCTGTCTTTTGCAGATTTCCTAAGAAAGGTTTTTGCAGTTGTGCTGCATGTCTTTCGATCTTATCTGTTTCATGCTAATAGCTTTTGAGCTCATTTGCTATTTTTAAGAATCTGAAGTCACAAAGATACAACACTTCTGCAATTTCACATGAAAATAGGTGGCTGGACAGAGGAGATAGACCCCACCATAGGAAGCAGGAATCCTGAGTACAGTCTTAATTAGGTACCAAAAACTGAAGAACACACACTACAGAGAGATTATGAGTTCCCATTTGGAATGTGATCAGACAGATTTGCATTTTACTAGACATGAGAGAATGAGATATCAAATACAAGACATAAATTAAAAGGACACCAGGATCTGTTAATTCTGCTGCTCACAAAATTGTTTGATGTCTGACAGCAGGATACCACTGATTCATCTCCTCTTTGTCCTTCAGTGTTTCCAGCATCCACTTTCTAGTAATAGAGATAAGCATATGCTCACCAGCTGGGTCTGTGGACTTGATTAATCCTGTAGCACTTGCCATATACTCTTGTTATCGAGTTGATTTTAGTCCTTTTCTGCAACCAGTCAAGCTCCTACTACATTTAAAAATCCAGCCTTTCACAAGACAACTGTATACCTTCCATGCCTTATGTCATCTGCTGGTTAATAATAGCAATCTCCACTGAATCCTCAGGCCATCCATTAAAAATGGTATAATTGCTATTTCCTGTTACTGCTTGCTAGGTACAAGATACTCAAGAGAAATAAAAAACAAAAAGCTTCACTAGCAGGAATTTGCAATTGAAAAAGCAGATAGGGAGACAATAGTGGTGTGCCTGGGAGCACTTTTGAGCTCTTCAATCCAGGTAACCCACCTCCCTCCCCCGTGTCCCACACACACCTGGGTTTCTGTGGGAAGAAATACCAGAGAAAAGCTGCAAGGTGTCCCAGGCAGGTCCAGTTCTGAGTAGTAGCAGTTTCGGGGCTGTGGGGTGCCCCACAGCACATACTGCTTGTTCTGTCTAGATGCAGCCAGAGGACAAGATCCACTGACAGAAGAGAGGAGGGTTGGGATTTTTAATCATCTGTCCCCTCGCCAGTCATATAACATTGAGGTGGAGAGGACATTTGATTGACATATGTTAGTGTTTAAAGCTCCATGGGTGAAAATATAGAGGTAGTCCTGTTAGATTCAGAAGCCCAGTGAAACACTACTACCAACTTAGCCAGTTAGCTAATCTGACATCATGAGCCATTAATAGTTATGTTTTCTATTCTATTCTTAGCCAATTGTGCAGTCACCTTACAGTAGTCCTATCTCATCCATATTTCTCTCGTTGAAAAAGTCATGTGGAACCGTATCAGATATCTTACAGAAGCCAACTTATACTGTGTCCCGCTTATTTCTTTAGCCATAAAGTTTTATCTTACTGAACAAGTCAAAGACTATCTCTTTTTCCAGTTTTTATTAGTCCATCTTGTTTTTACTGATCATTTTATTTTCCACAAAGTGCATTTCTAAGAACTACTTCATTCACCTAACTGAAGCTAAACATTTATTTTCTTATCCCCAGAGCCTGTGTCTATAAGAAGGGTGCTATTCTTGGTCTCTTTCCCTGAGACCCTTCCCATTATTCCAGGGTATTTATCAAGGACTGAGGGCTATTTTGATACAATTTCACTACTTCCTTACATTTCACCTCTACAGAAAATATGGTTCAGCCTTGTCCTTACAGTATAGTCGGTGTATCAAGATATGCTGAATCCACTCACCTCTGTTCCTGCTCCTATTTCTTTTATACAAAGGGCTAGATTCTTGGTTAACATAAGTGGTAGATACACTGATGACAGTGAAGCTTCACATATTTCACAAAATACTGATCTCCCTTGCTATGATGGATTTAGGTGAAACTGAAAATGATTATTTGCCAGGTTGAAGTTTTCTCCTTCCTAGCTATAATTGTCTCTCACTTTTGTTGAGCAATGACTCTGTTGTTTAGTTACCCCTTGTCAAAGTCCTTTTATGGCTCATCCTTTTATGCCTCTCCCCCCTCCATCACTATCACTTTGTCTCATTTCAGTGTTGTCTCTGAGGAGACTCGTCCAAACCTTGTCAGCAAGTCCCATATCACTTTCAGAACTGATGGAAACAACATTGGACAGGGAGAGGGATTCCCATTGCCTGCTTGCATTATGATGTCTTTCAACTCAGCTCTCAAATCCTGAAACCTAGAAACTATCAGCTTGGCTAAGACAGTCTACAGGGTTATATATATAGTTGTTTCAGTGTGATTATTGCTCTAATGACCTTGAGATCTGTATTATTGGCAAAATTTTGGCTTAATACCATTGTTCCCCAAGAACCTTACACATCCTAAGTCACTCCAGAAGTGCATGTGCAAGGACAGTCTATGTTAACTTAATGTGTGTGGCAGCATATTCTGAAAATTCACTAGCTGGGGCTCTGCAAGGACCAGGGAAGCATGAGCTCAGAAGAGAACTGCTGATGCTGTTTCACCAGCAGCAGGATGATGAATGACCTCTGACAATGTCTGAGGAACTGTGACCCAGAGTCAGAGTCCCTGCGCTGGCAATAATAATATAGAGAATTAATGTCTGAGTAACTGATAGTTTAAAAAAGATGCTCAAAGTGATATCTCATATAGTGGAAATATTACGCTAAAAGAGAGTATATACCTTTTCATTTCAAGGATCACACGCAGCTTTCCTCCAAATGTCTTCAAATACTAAAGATCTTTCCCCTCTCAGAGAATATTATATCCAGCTATCTTGAGCTAACACATGTTCAGCTAAATCCATGTCTGTCAGACTCTGGGGCAGCAGGATAGCAGTGAAGTACAAAGGTGAAGCAGAGCAGAGCTGTATCAGCCTTACTTCCAGTGTTGCAACCCACAGCACCTGCACTGAAATGCTGGACACGAGAGATGCCTGAGGGAACGAGGCAGGAAGTTTCTAGTGAGAATACCTGAGGAAGATGGCCAATTACTTGTGGCAATTTCTGAGATGGCTCAAGAAGAAGGAAAAATTCATCCACAGTAGCCAAGACAGACAACACTAGCTCATAATCTCTGTCTTCTGCCCAAACAGTTCATAGATCAGCCTGAAAATATCACCTCTGTGCTGAGGTGAAGAATATAAACTGAAGGCATAAGCTCAAATGCCATACTCAAGCCTAAAATTGGAGGAAGAGGGCTCCAGATGCACAGTGTTTACCTCACTGTAGTCTTCTTTAATAAATGCTTTCCAGGCTGCAGAGAATTAAAAAATTAATGTTAGTTATTAAGTGGGATATTCTTAATCAAAGGCATACAGCTAGACTGCATACAGCAGTGTATGTAAATTGATTTCCCAAGCGGAGGGAATTTCCAGTTTAATGTGTGCTGAAGTGAAATCAGAGTCTCCTCCATGGAGGCTGTCGTCCTTGGTTTCCTAGTGGTTGGCTGCTCACTAAGCAGCAAGGGCCAAGGGTTATTCAGCATTGCTTCATACTGCTAGGAACAGGCTTCCTGTAAGATCAATAGTTCAGGCAATTAATTTTAATCCCCTGGTCTGAGCAGAATGCTTTTCTCTTCTACTTTAAAGCAGGTAGGATGGGGACAGTTGACTACTATCCTAACCCTTTTGGTTTTGTACACTGCAGTGAAAGACAAAACCAGTAAGCTAACCTAATGACCACGTAACTGTTATCATTAGAGTCACAACTGTCAAAGTTGAAAGCCAAGTAGAAAATGTGGTGCAGTAAGTTCAAACTGCCATGCAGGTACTTTATCTTGTTGACAGCTCCTGTGGTCTATACTGATTGTAATAGGCTGATAGATGGCTTGCTGCACTCACCCTCTCTGCAGAGAAATGTGACTGCAATCACTCTTAGAAGAGGTAATCTGTATGACCCTCCAATGAATAGGCCACTTATTTATAAGCATCCTATCTTGTCAAGTGATGCTGCTGTACATCCGCTTCAAACAAGAAGGATTTCCTTTTCTGATATGGAATGTAATAACTCTGATGACTCTGCACAGGCAGCCAGGCCCATATAAAGCAGAGGAGGAAATTTCCCCACCCATTTTTCCGTCCCTTCCCCTACCGTATATGGAGAGGCTCTTGAGTCCTAGGAACTAAAAATAGTCCAATGGATAAGTTTAAATTGAGATATTTTGAAGCACTTCTTGCACTGACACAAATTCCTACAGTGTGATAGCAAGTTAAGACTAGACTGCTGTCCTGGTATGTCTGTCTTCCACTAGCAATTGGTATTCCCAGTTGTGAGAAAGCCTGAGCCCATTGTCCCTGGGAGACGATTTAGGATGGGGGTGAAAATACGGTGCACCTTAGAGAGCATAGGTGGCTGAGGAGAAGCAGCCCTAGTTAGAGATACATCCCAAGCTTCTAAGGGTAGGGTGAGCAGAGGAGGACACTGCAGAAGCTACGTGGAACCAAAGAACCTCACTAGCAATTACTTGTGATAGTCTGATTCTCCCCTGCCACAAGGTTCCACTTTCCGCTAACCTCCTGAAACTCATTCAGATTTTTTAATTTGTATTTTCTGTCTTGTTATCTCTTCCTTTCCTTCTGCACTGTCCAAGCATCACAGAAATCATCTCAGGAAGGGATGTGGCTTGGCCCTTCACAGTGATGATGAACTAAGGCCCTAAAGTTTCCCAGTTTCCCCAGGGATTAATCACCTCTTTAAAGGAGACCAAGTTACTGTTTTAGTGGGAAGGAAACAAATTTGTACTTTTGTTTCTTTGGATTAAGCAAAGTATTAGCTATTCACATGTATGAATTCTCTCATGTAGTTCATTTAAAGTACAGCAAAGAGTCCCTGTTTGCTGGCTGTTCTTGACCCACTGAGCAAAACACCAGGGTGCATAGTAGCCACTGGGTAGCAATGAAGACTGAAGTCCTGTTACTTGTAGGGCAAGTTCCCCACATTTGGATGGTGTGTGGCTCCCCACACCACCCCACTAGTCTGCATCAGCAATGCTGTGAGTGGTTTTTGAGCAGGCATGTCCAAGTCATGTGTCCCGTGGAGGCCTGGGATGATGTACGTGCTTATCCCACAGGTTGGAAAAAATGAGCCAATAGCAATGTGCAAATAGGGCAGGAACTTTGGAAAAGAGATGGGCCCAAACCTCACTGCAAAGGCTGTTGCCTCTCTAAGGAGCTCTAAGGCCTTGTTCCTTTACCAGGGAAGGAGAGGCACAGCTGAGCAGCTGACAACATGCAGGGCATCCTGAGGTGGCACCATCAGCTGCTGCCCCCAAAGAAAACCCAAGAGCTGACAGGCAATAGCAGTCTAACTGAAATCCTTGCAGGGCAATAGAGCTGTGAAGAGTGTCAGTTGCTACTCTTGGTGGTGTGCAAAAGAATTATTATGTGTCTCTGTTCTTGTACAGGGATTTCAATTATTCATCTAGAAATTTGATGTTTCTAGATACTAATCTAGAAATACTATACCTGTAATTCTGTTTGCCTGAGGTACAGGGACAGGTGGGAAAGGGAGAAAGTCTCTGTAGCTTAAAAATGAAAGTTAGAAAGAATGAATACAAAGGACAAGAGAAATACCTCCAAAAATGGAAAAAAGATCAGAGCAGGCATGAGAAAGGAGTACGTTCTAGAAGAAAAGGTGAGGAACAATCTAGGTTACAGTCCCAATCAATGAAAAAGGAGTTTTTCACATTCTTACGGTGCAGCAGTGGGAGTCATAATGGAGAAAGCCATGGCAAGGCAAGGAGGGTGCGCTGAGCAGGTGCACTGGGAATATGTTTAGAGAGGTAATGCTCCATGAGGCAGGCATCTGATTAGGTACTCAGAATGGTCCTTAAATGTCTGTTGTGTATATATCAAGCCCCAAGCTCCCATGGCTGATCATCCAAGTCACCTACCATAGTTAACTCAGATTTTAAAAACTCGCTTAGCTTCTAAGCCATGAGCTTGATTTTGTGTTCGTGTCTAGCAAAACCCAGGATTCTCTGTGTCCCAGATTAGGTTCCTTTGCAGTGGGTATCGCTAAGCAAAAGCACAGAAACAGAGCTTTAAACTCTGCTGGCTCCATGGGAGCCTGGAGCAGGCGTAGGAGTTGAACTAATGCAAGCACAAGCATCCTTGCCAAGGCTACATCTCCCTGGCAAGAGATGCTGTACCTCGCTTCTGATAGCTTCTCTGCAGGCAGCCTCCCCATGGAGCCAATGCAGCTCAGAAGTCCCTCATCCTTGTGTGCTTATTCCAGGTATAGGTGCTCCTTAGCTCTGCTCACCACATAACAAACACCTTCCATCCCTCTTCCTTCCTTCCTTGCTCCTTCCTTCACAGATTTACTGGCTGCTGATCGTGACTTTTGTTTTAATGGCTCCTGTGCTCCAGCATGATCAGGACATGGAGTTTTGCCTTCACATTTACTGCCAAGATTCCTAGCCCAAGAAAAGGCCAAGCTGGCCATGTGAGTTGCCATCCATGGCAGAGTAACTCTTACATAAGGACACCCATGGCCAAACATAAAGCAGAAGGGGGGTGAGCCGTGAAGGGGTAATAGGAGAATAAAATATTATCTCAGTCTGCAGTGCCTCTGGGAACCCTACCTCTAGCTGGCAATAGAGTTGCATCACCTTCTGCCGTGGGATATTATTTTGCCATCAGAAATGCTCTGCATTAAATACATGGCTTTCCTGGGAGCCTTCTGTACTGACGCTGTCCATGGAAATAAGTCTTGATGTAAAGCAATTACTCATCCACTGCTAGGACTATCAGGTGGCAGGGAGCAGCTGAACATGCCTTTCTCAACATTCACCTCATGCTTGTACATTATTCAAAGGGGGAAAAAATAGCTTCATCCTCAGGGAGGCCAAAATTGCTACTTTCTTTGCTGTCCTAAGAAAAGTGAGTGCTAAAGAATATGAAGAAATAGTACAAGGCACCAGGTCCATTGTAGTGCCCAGCAGGGCCAGACATGAGGGACCCAACCGAGTCTGTCCTCTCAACACAAGGCAGAGCAGTATGGCAATGCCTGACAGAGGCAGCCTAAATTTGAAAGTTATCTCTATAGGATCCCTTAGGCAGAACAGATAAAGGAATGTTTAGCCCAAGGAAAAGGGAAAAGAGAGGCTTAATAATTGCCTTGCAATATTATCTTGACTGGGGAAAAATGTCTAGTGTTTGGAGCAGAGAATCAGAAGTTAGAATCTATATGCTTTATTTCTGATTCAGTCTAGTAAGTTTTCTGTCTCTCCGTTTCCCATTCTATTCCCCAGCTAAGTCACTTTTTTAAAACCTGCTTCATTTCTAGGCTCAGAGAAGTGTAAATTAGTCAATCATACTGCACACTGAGGTACTCATATGAAAAGTTTTTGATTAGCTTGTTTTTAATATTATTGGATAGATCACAACTGTGAAATCAGGTAACATCTTGTTCTGCCTCCATGTTTGGGTATGAAACACTCCATGTGTAGCAGAAACCAGGAAAGATATTCACAATTAAGGTCACTTCAGGTCCATCACCCATGTACTATGCTACATTTTTCAGTACTTTATTCCACGTGGAAAGGTCTTGACTAGTAGGGATCCCACTACAAGGAACTGTTCCAACAGCTGATCTACCAGCTCCTGCCTGTCCTTGCTGGCAGCCCTCCATTGCCAATACCTAAAAAGTGACAAATTCTACCAGAGCTCATCAGCTGCTGCCAGACATGGACATCCTTGCCAGAGTAAGTCTCTGCAGAGAAAAAATCCTCCAAAAGTTGATGTAGACAACTCCCTCCCTGAGCTTGACAGGGTGAGAGAAATAAATGAGATACTGACAACATTATTTGAGGACTGACTGAATATTATCTCTGCTCGACCCTTCATCATGTGTAATGCTACATGCCTCTGTGCCCATGGAGAGCTGAGCTAAAGCTGAACAGGGGGCTCCTCAGGAGCCCCTCCGAACAAGCACCCTGCGCTTGGACACACAGATAGCTAAGGAGCAACACTGAGCTGCTGTGAGATCTCTGAAAGGCTAGGAGTGGGAAATCTAACCCCTAACTTCTTTATTGACACCATCATTTCCCCTGAGTCTTCTTCAGCCCAAAGTGTGGAAGAAACCAATGACCTCCACTCTTTCCAGCACACAGAGGTGCTAGAGCACAGCTGGTTGTGTGGCTGCAGCTATTGCAAGTGACTCTCAGATACCAGACCTTTTCTCTGATCTGTTCCTTGGGATATCTTGGGTGAGGCAGACCCCAATGCCAATGCTGCAAGAGGAGGCCCCAGTCCCTGCATGTCTGACTTCTTCCCAAGCTAACCCATTTGACATTTGCAGGAATGAGGCTTTTGGAAGGTGATCCAGCATAAGAAGAGGGCATGGGTGAGCAGCAGCGTGCAAAGGACTTACTGGCCTGCTTGGCTTTCTCTGCATATGTGGTGGTTAGGTCTTCATCAACTGGGTGCTCCACTGGCCCCACCATGGGGATGAGATGCCGTTCTGCTCGGATAGCCTTGGTGGCATGGGGCAGAAGCATTGCCTCTGGAGAAGTCGCCTGTCCCTCTGTTGACGGTGGCCGCAACTGCCCCTCACTCTCTGAGAATGGAGTGTCTGTGCGGCTGCCAGGCGGGCAGGCAATCTCCCTCTTGGCCACCCCGCCGGAGCTGGCCACCTCGGCTCCCCCTTGTGCAGCAGCCTCTGGCATGCTGTCATAGCCACTCTGTTCGGACAGGGACACCTCATCCTGAGGCGCATCAGCCTTGCTGTTGGTGCTGTCAGGTGGGGAGCGCGGGGTCTTCTTGCGAGCCCGGCGGTGCTTCTCCTGGGCCACGTTGTCAGCATCACTGTCTGTCTCACCATAGTAGGCCTCGCTGTCTGGTGGGGAGGTGAGGCTCTCCAGGTGTCTCTGTGACCTCCGTGGCTGCGAGGGCTGTGTGGTGGCTGAGGCTCCTGCTGGTTCAGGGCTGAGTAGCTGTGCCGGTGGGCTGAGTGGGGACGGTGGGGAGAGCACTCGCTGCCCTGGAGAAGGGGAACGCTGGAGCCGTGGGCCGATCTGTTCCCCACCAACTATCCTGCGGGAAGAAGGAAAAGCAGTGAGCAAGGTCTCGTTGGTGGGGCTGAGCTGGAAGGAAACCCCCACACGTGAGAGAGGGGTAAGGTTTGAGCTGGTGCTTCAGGTACCTTTCAGGTGGTACAGACACCTGAAGTGCAGACGCCAAGGGCAGACTCATCTCTGACATCTGCTACATGCTTTCATCCTGATTTTCTGCTTCATGACTATTAGAAAACCAGGTGTTGAGCACTTGAAAATCAGAATGCCCTGAGAGCATAAAAGTCTACCGAGCCAGCTTAATCAGCTCCCCAGGCATTTCTCCTGGGGAGGTGAATTCCTGCAATAGCAAACATTCCCCAGGACAGTGGGACATACCCCTACAGCCTGCTGCTTGCCAGAGGAAGAGCATGCCTCAGCACCACACTGCACTCCAGCTGCTCCTGCAGCTGGGACGGCACCATGGAGCTGCGTCAGCTCTGCGGATCCCAGCACCCCGAAACTGCTTTAGTTCAGAGTGGGCTCCAAACAAAGAAGTCAGTGCTGCTTGTTTACCCTGACCTCTATGTGGAAGTAAATAGCAAATACTTAGGAGAAAAAGGCCCAAGTGGTTTTTGGGGGTAGGACTCTGCTATCCTGTGGTAAGTGGTAGGAGCTCACCCTGATGTGTGGCCTGCTCACTGTAGGACTCCTCCACAAGCAAGCTACCATTGCCTGGGTTTTGATGACCATACTGCAGTCATGCCAGCCAGCCCAATCCATGGTGGCATTCGCCTTTGGCTTAGACATAACAATTTCTAGCCTGTAAGTAAGTCACCTGGAAGCATGACTAGAGTAGGGGCAGGGCAGACTGGGGCAGTCAGCCCCATTGCTGACTGCCAGAAGGTGGGAGAACTGGCTATGCTGATGGAAAAAGATCCAGCTCTGTCCTCCCTCTCCTCAAAGTGAGTCTGGATTTCAATGGTACTTTGACTCCAGACCACACAGATGGGGCAGGGAAGTTTCTCCTTCCCTTGCCAGAGTCACCAGGGCTTGTTAGAGTTACGAAGGAGCCCTACGTATTTGCCTTCTGAGCACGCATACCAGGAAGCCAGGCACACAGCATTGCCTCTATAGAGCTGTGGAATTCATGACTTGGATCCCAATTCTGAACTGTGAAAAATTTGTATTCATGTCAAATGCAAACCTTTGTGGAAGCTAAGGGTGGGACAAATTCTCTGTCAGTTTATTTTTTAATAATATTTGCTGTTATGAACTCTCACTGGGGAGCAAACTCAAAGCTTCCCAAGAAAAACAGAGCAGTCTTTTCTCTTCTTTAAATGCTCAATAACTGAAAAGCATTACTGCTTGTAAGCCAATTTCTCTTGTTCTGTACTGTCAGGTCACAATGTCTCTCCCTCTCTTCACACATGTCCTGCATTGGCAGAAATACATATATGACCTTGCATACTCCAGAGTCATCCAGCTACCTCTCCCTTCTGAACAGGACTGATTGGTATGTTCTCTGGGAACATAATTATGAAGTGGGAATAGAGATGTGATCAGAAATCAGTATTTGATGAGTTCTCCGCTACCGCAACATGCAGCCAACTGGTTATGTTATTTCCAAACCATCCCATGTTTGTTCCCAGAGGGCTGCAAGACGCCTGCCTTTGTCACTTTGCTAATTCAAAGTGTGCTGATTTTGGCCCATTGGAATTTGCCCAGGCACCTGCTGGCTGCAGATAGGCTCTGATGGGGTGAGATAAGGCCTTGGCAAGGGACCAGGACCTATTCTGGACACCTTGTGCAGGGCTCACTCATCCCACTTAATCACAGCTAGGGTATAGGGTGAGCACATCAGAAGGCACCAGTGCTTTCCCTGAGCCAAGGGAAAGATCCTACGTGCCCAGGCTTTCCTTCTCCGAGCACTACCCACCTCTGCCCCTGCTTTATAGATGCCAGCAACTCGCCTGGCTTTCCCTCCCCACTGCTCACAATGCTCTGTCTTTTCAGGGCTGTAGAAAATCACATCTCCCAGCCCCCTTCACTAGGGCCTTGCTTCCTGAGGGTGACTTCTGTTTTGGCAGTTTGGACTAGCTGGGACCTCACACAGCTTTGCTGCCTTCGTCTTTATATGATTCATTTACAGCTCAGGCCTCATCCAGCATGCGCTAAGGCACTGGGTAGCTTAGCACAGGTAGAACCAGGAACATTACTGGGATCATTTTTGTGCTTAAATTTGAGCCTGATCTCCAGTATTCTGCTGGACTAGAGACTGCCAAAGATACTTCTTCCCATAAAAAGGCACTCAGCTACACACCTCTTATCCTTGTGGAAGTCATTTTACACCGTGTTGGACTACAGTGGCCTGCTGTAGTAAATACTTGGCTCAATTATGCAATGTGTAGTCAAATCCATTTCTACAGTACAGTTATTTACGCAGCATGAACTGGAGTCTCTGTTAATTGCTGAGATGAACTGTGCTATGACATCTGCTTGCTTGGAGCCTAAATTGCTCATTCTTTGCAGCATAGCCCTCAAACTGCAAACATTTTCCTACAGTCTGAGGGGCAGGGGCAGGGAGGTCTGGGGTCAGTTCAGCCCGAGGGCCAGGCACTCTGGAAAGCAGCACAGAGATAGCGCAAAACTTTTGGATGGCCACATGTTTGCCATGGGGAAGTCCTCCTAGTACACCTTGCAGTATGGAGAAACCAAAGGCTTCAGGCCTGCCTTCCTTCTGCTGGGTGTGGATAGCTGCTGCACTGGATGAAGCTGCCCTGTTGCCTGCACTGTCATAGCACCGGCACTTGGGAGCAGGTTACCTTTTCACGCGGATGTTGAGCATGCCATTGGAGGAATCAATGATCTGCATGGCAGTAGCGTGGGAGAGGCCAGCACATGACTTCCCATTGATAGATAGTAGCACGTCATTTTCCCACAGGCCTCCACGGCACGCTTTGCTTCTCTTTCGGATCTGGAAAAGCAGAAGAGAGAGGATAGGGATGAAGGGAAGAACAGTGGCTATTTAGTTCAGTTGTTTGTCTTCTGATGGCCCATCTATTACTCTGTCCCTGACAATAAAATAAGGCCTTAAAACTACTGTGCTGCCAGGGTGTAGGACCAGTCCTCTTGGGTGAGCCTCAGCTGTGCCTTTTGGTTTCTGTATTCCTATTAATTCCAAGAGTCGCTCTGCTAAGCATAGGCCTGACCTGATCACCAATCCAATTTGAGTTCTTCAGTGCAGATGAAAGACTCAGGAATACCTACGTGTTTTTCAAAGGTTGCCCAGACAAGTTGTGGATGTCCCCTCCCTGGAAGTGTTCAAGGCCAGGCTGAATGGGGCTTTGAGCCACCTGTTCTAGTGGAGGGTGTCCCTGCCTATGGACAGGGGTTGGAACTAGTTGATCTTTAAGGGCCCTTCCAACCCAAACCATTCTATGGTTCTATAATTCTATGATTCTCCTCTCATTCCCTATCTCCTAAGTTGCTTAGGGAATCTATTTCAGAGGGGGAACAGGAACTCTTTCCAGACTATCCTTGTATATGGCTGTGTGTCCTTCTCTATGCTCCTACTGTGCTTCCTTGGTATGATCCCTGACACTCACACAGAACCCCTGCAGGTACCATCCCTGCGGAAGCTGGCATTGGGAAGAGATGGTGGTTCTGAGGCACTTCCTGCTGCCAAGCATTCCTGCTCTAATGGCTTTGGCCAATGTATTTCTGGACATCTGCATCAGGCCATATGGTGTCCTGTTACACAAGTATAAACTTGGAGTAAATCTTTAGCCTTAACAGGAGCTGTGCAGGATATGCATTGCTGTATCTGAGAATGGAGCCTGAGTGTTTAGTTCCAGGCTAGTTCCTAGATCTGGCCTCTCATGGCCAAATTACACCAAGGAGGTCCCATGGCATGGCTGGCTTGGTCTCAGGGCCCAGGCCCTCTGCACCCATGGGGTGTGCACACGCCCAGGGCTCAGCCCTGCTGGCTTGTGTTGAGCAAGCAAGAGCAGCACTTCTCTCTGGTCAGCCTGTCAGCAGGATTGAGAGGTGTTGGGGAAGAAGATGGAAAGAGGAGGGCTATGCTCCAAGTTGTTTGTGTGTTTGCTGGCACTTTATCACTCTATAGCCTCTTCAGCTTGACCCCAAATTTTGCCTGCGTGCTTAAAATAGGGACTGGCTCATCCCAGCTGCCACATCCATCAGCCTCTGTCATTTTAGTCCTTTATCTCCCTCCTTGTTAATATAAGCTGGGAATGAGAACGTGTAGGTCTGTAATGAACTGCTGAAGAACGACTTTTCTGCTGTTGCAGTATAAATGCTGCTTCCTGATACTCCCTCAAGGTGCAGCTGTTAACTGAGACAGCAGACACGTTTTCCAGTGTTGCCTACCGACACAGCAGCTAATGCAGAGAGTTAGAAAGTTGAAGAGAGGTTAGAAGGAGGGTGTCCTTCTGGTATTCCCCAAAAGGCCAACTGCTGTTCCATGGCCAAGTGCTTGGTGCTCAGCACTGGATGTGAACACACTTGCTGAGTATCTCTCCCAATTATGGAGCGAATGGACTGGGGGTTAAAGGCTGTCAGCAGGTGCTTAGAGCATTCCTCGCATCCCATCTTACTCCTCTATGCTCACTGAAACCAACTGGATGTGGGCTGGTGACCACCCAGAGCAGAGCTAGTAAGCTTCCTGCAATCCTCTGGTCCCACAGTCCTGCAGGACTTTGCAGGCAAATGTTTGGGATTCCCAGGCAGGGAGGGTCAGGCTGCCTGCTGCTGCTTCAGGCACCTTTAGATCAGAGTAGGCTGGTGGGATGCAAGCTGCCCCATGTGGGCTGAGAAACGTGAACAGGCAATGCATTTCTTTTGTGGTTAGTAAAGATGCTGGCTCTGGCTTGGTCTGTGCTCAGATTTTACCAGGGGGGCAGAAGACCCACACACTAAAGCAACTATAGTTACTTGAGTGCTATTGCAGGATCCTGAAAATTAGCTCTATAACACAGTCGAGGACTTATCCATGTCTCCAGTCCCCTTTGGGAAAACCGGACCAGGTCTCTTTCAGCACAGGAGGAGACCTACAGACTCTGAAAATAGCACATAAATGTTCCTGGCTGTGAGTCTCCTACAGGTTTATGAATCCTCCCTGGAAGTTTATGACTCTGCTTCCCAGGGGCAGAGGGAGACAACCTATTCACAGCTTCATTTTAATGACAACCCCCCACCCCACTGCATTTGCCAGGGAGGAAAGCAAAGGGGTTAAAGGCACAAGAGGATTGTGCAGGGACAGACGGAAGAAAGCACATCACACAGAAAGGACAGGACTTAATCCACAACCATGACAGCAGGTTGCAGTGTACCAGAGGCTGGATAGTCTCTGGACTGAGACCAGCACAAGCCTGCCAGTTTTTATATGACCGCCAGCACGTTGCTGTGGAGACCTTTAATGACAACCCCTAGCCTGTATGTCTCGCTCACAGCAAGGGCAGCACTGAGGCTTTGAGGCTCCAGGCCAGGGTGATTGCCCAGTCCAAAAGCCAGGCTCACTGCCCACACTGAAGGTCAGGCTGCCCTCGGGCTCAGCCACTTGCTCCCCATGTCCAAAAGATGCCCTCTCCTGGGCACCCAGTGAGCCACATGAAGTGTCACTAACAGGGAGCTTCTGCTTAGGCTACAGACAGGTTGGAACGTGTCACCCAGCAGCTGTTCTGAAGAGATGGGAAAGGATGGGAAAAGCGGCATTTCAGAGAGAAATCCTCTCTTCCTCCTGTAGCAGATCCCTGGAGAGCTTTCTTGTGTGAGTGAGAGGCAGCCCTGAAGGACTCTGATAAGTGGTCGGGGGTAGCCCCAGACCAGGCCCTGTGGGATCTGCTGGCACATACTGCGAGGATTGACCCCTCCTTTTGGGGGGAACCCAACAAATTCTCTGAGCCTCTTGTAACTAACTGCCTGTTACACTTTCCACTCTGTGCCTCAGTCAACACACTCCCCCATGGCACACCTTGGCTCACATGGGAGGAATGTCCTGTTTAGATTTCAGCTGGGTTTAGGGAATCCCAATATCAGGGCTTTACTGATTTATGCTACTGGAAATACAAATCAGTGTGGAAAACTGGAACTATAAAGTAATGAAACACATTTACTCAGAAGATTGTCCATTTCAGTGCTCTCTCAGCAGGACTTCCGTTATGACAAAAAAGCTCTTGTCAGAGAGGACTGCAAACCATTCTAGCACCTAGGTACATGCACATACATGTGCATGTTTTCTTTCATTACTTTGCCCTCTTCCTCTCATTGATCATATTGAATCAGACAGGAGGGAAAGGACAGAAGCAGCTGAGGGGGGAAAAAGTGAAAGTGTGAAGGCAACAAATGAGGAGGAAAGGAAGAAAAAAAGGTGTTGAAGGGAAGGCCAGTGCTAGGAGAGGCCAGGAAGGCCAGGGCTGGGATCGGGCTTTAACAGTACACTACAAGTTTCCTTGTACAGCCCTGGGGAGACAAAAGGGCATCCTGATTATTGGACGTGTCTCGGGGGAATTCGGCCTACCTTTTGGGAACAGAATGCAAGAGATGAGGGGGTCAGATGCAACTTGGCAGCATCTGCCCTTCAGTAGGGACTATATTTAGATAGTGGTATGTGGGGGGGTGAACACACGCTGGGATGCTAAGAATAGAATAATCCCGATAGTAACTCAGTGGTTTCACATCTTGTCAGAGTACGGCCCAGAGAACCTGTTGTGAAACTTTGCAACCACCCTCCCTGCTGGCCAGCACCACTTCTTCATAAGAAAGGAAATATGCTGTGGGTAATCAGAAGTGGTTTGCAGTGCCTTTCAGGAATAAGTTTTAATAGGTTCATGCCATCTCCCCCTTGCCTCCGCAAGGCACCTCCCACCTCCTCTCATTGGGAGAGCTCAATCTATAAGGTAGTAAGACAAATTACATTACCAGTCTTCCCCTAATCTGCTAAAATCTTTCCAGCAGCTACCTAGCAAACTCAGTCTAAGTCAGAGTTGTATACTGAATACAATTCATCTTCCCATCCAATGCCCCTTCACTCTTTGAGTGCGTCTCTCATCACACAGCTGTCCCCCTTCCCTCAGCAGCTACAATGCCATGGGGTCCAACACTCCGTGGCAACCTGGCACTGTTTAAATTTCATTCCCAGCCTTATGTGAAATGTAGTCCTGTCACAGGGTTCCCATGCAGAGGTAAGAACTGCCTTGTTGTAGTATAAAGCAGTATAACAAAGTATAAAGCATTACCAAAACGGAATGAACTCAGGCAGGAGCCAGCCAGAATTTGGGTCTGCTCCTCCCAGAACTTCCTGCTCAGCTGAACCACAGATGCAGCAGTTGCTCGATGGAAGAGCAGAAACAAATACATCATGTTGGTTACTGGAACAGTTTGTTTTTCCTCCAAGGCTAGGGCCCAATCTTGACTTGTGCAAGGAAGGAGCCCGCTGTGGCTAGAATGGGATTTAGGAGACCTGGATGATTTTTTGTGTGACTTTGGAGAAGACACGCAGACTGTGAGCCATAAATTACAAGAGCCTGGAAATCAGGACATTTTTCAACAGTCTTTTGCTCTGGCTCTTAAATTTTGTCTCAGCTGCCCACCTAAACACAGAGATCCAGTAAGATGCTTTTTCTATACCTTGTCTATTAAGTGTGTGAATAACATCACATCTTCATGGCAATGCCGTATTTTTATTGGAAGCTATTTTACAGGAGAATATTTACTGCAATCCATTATAATTACACTAACCATTGCAATTACACTTCTCTATTTAGTTCCAATAGCTTCCTGACCAAACACTGTATTCCTGTTTAAGAGGTGACACTGGATGACTTGCCTCCTGGTAAAGTAGGTCCAGTGTCTCTGCAGACCTACTTCACAGGTCATCCACAGTGAAGCTTAATGAGGGAGTCTTTATATAGAGAAAGAAGGGAGAGAACACACACTTTCTGGGATGAACACAGCACAGGAGGGTGGTGAAAGAAGGTAGCTTGAGTGGCAGGACAGACTTGGTGGCTTCTGAGCAAGGGGTTTAGAAATGAAACTTGGTAGTGGCAGAGGATGCTGGTCCTGGCCAATCAATTAAGTGCTTGCAAGACCACTGTAATATGTTACCACCTAGAGTGTACTGGTGAGGGGGATATTGCTATCCTAGCGTGGGAAAGAGAGAAAAACTTCTTCAGTGCACTAGACTTAATTCTGATTTGTACCAGGGACTACAAGCTGATAAAAAACAAAGCAATCAGGGGTTGTTAGTTTCCTCTCCCCGTTGAAACGAAGTGCCTTAAATGAGCATTTTGTTGTGATGATACAAGAGTGTGAAGACAAAAACAACCACAAACAATCCACCTTCTTTGCCTAAGCAAAAAGTTTAGCACAGAGCTCGTTGCTGGGAACAAGTATCTATCCAGAGCTGGCTGCAGGTAGGTAGAAAGAGGCCTTATCTCTATGGCCTTTTGTTACTTGATGGGAGATTAACAGAAAAGTGAGTGAAGTGTAATACCAATGACAAGGAATAATGCCACATGTACTAGAATAGATACTAAAAGTACTTGATAAACATTTTACTCTCAACAGAGTAAACAGCAGGATATGGAGGGAGTTTTATACAGAGCAAGGATTCAGAAGGAACAGATATGTTTGTCAAAAAGCAAGAGTCCCAGTGCTCACATCTAGCTGCTGGGACAAAAGGAATGGAGTCTTCAAGAAGAAACATGCTTATACATGTCCCATGTAGGTCCTTCTTTAGAGGCTCAGCCTTTCTGTTTTACATAAAAGATTTTAGAATCAAAATCTAAGGGAATTAGAGCTTATAAACAAATCTAGCCACCAAAATGTCTCTTTGCAGGGACAGTCACTGAACTGGGACAGAAGGGGTGAGACAGCCTTGAACACAGGGCAGAGTCATCCAGAGACATGGCTTCAGTTCTCCAGAACAAGGAAGCCAGGCTATCGGTCACAGGGACTGGCGGCACAGCATACGGACAGCAAGGATGTCTCGCAGAGGAGACAGTAGAAATAGTGAACTGTCAGCAGAGAAACATGAAGTGGCGATATGTGAGAAAAGTAAAAAGAAAGTTGTGATCAACTGCTGTGGATGACAAAACAATTCTTGGTTTTAGAAGCTATACAATCCTGTGTCAATCCTTCCCCTAACAATTCACTCCATTGCTGCACAGTATTTGTACAGAACAGGGAACTGAAAGGAGCCTCTTGAGTTATCAGCCAATACCCTGTTGTTTCAGGTGCCATATTGTTTACTCCAGTTCATAAACTGATTGCAAAAGGTTTTCAGTTCTTTTTCTAGATTGGAAAGTTATTGCTAAAGCTCCCTGGTTAGTCGTTTTGTGCACATTTGATTGGTGAGAGTGTTGTCCCATATTTGAACAGTACTGCTGGTATTTGCCCAACACGTATTTGTAGACAGGAATCATATCTTTCAATCTTTTGCTAGGTGAAAGAAGGCATCTCTTCTCCCCTCCTTTTCTGCAGCTGCTGTACCTTGAATTCATTTTTCTTGAAAGTGGCTGGCTTCATAGGTGTGATATTTCCAGTGAATTCCCACTTGTGCATTAGATAGTAACATCAATGCCATCCTATCTCAGATAGATATGGCTACCCGAGTGTCATCTGGTTATGTTTGCCTTTTTTGTCAGAGATACATCACTCTGCTGGCTCATTATCCTCTTGTGATGCACAAATAGTCCCAGGTCTTTTTCAGTACTTCTTCAGTATTACTCCTGCACCAGACTATGCCGGAGGTACTAGTGCCTTCCTTGCTTTGTATAGTAAGTAACTGAGTTTCCCTCTCATGGAATAAATCCTCTTTTGTAGCAGGATCCCTAAAAGGCAGCTTTGCATGCACTTGAACCATCTTAAAGCTGCACTGTTCATCTTCGTAAAAAGTATTTCCCTAATATAGTTCTGTGTTATGTTTCTATTATGGGCTTAATGCTTATGTCCTATCTTACGACTTTTCTCAGACTAGCTATTTTACATTTTGTTTAGTTTCAAGTGCATTTGATGCACATATCCTTATTGCAAAGAAATCCTCCAGGAACCTGAAGGTATTGTTCACCCTTACTCTCTTTTCAGCATGGGTGAACCTTCTCCTCATTTATAGCTTCTCCTTGCAAGGAAAGCTGCATATGTCAGGACCATGTACTTTTCCCTCAGCCTTTCAAAAAAAAAAATCTTGCCATCTACAGATCCTTTTTATTTCTTGCTTTTATGCTTGCTTGCTTGTTTTCCTGATGACTGTCTGGCCAAAGATTTGTTGTGTTGTGTTGCTGTGTGCACCACAGCTACTGAGCTATATGAAATCAGGTTTATTTTGGTAAGGGGTAGTGTAAAATTCCACTGTACTTTATCTGCTTCATTGGGTAAAAGATTTGTTAGGAATCATAGTAAGACAAATACGAATGCACAGTACTTTGACTGATTTCACTTAAAAGGACATTACTGTAACTGAGAACAAAACAGAGATTTTCCTTTCCTTTTTGGGTTCTTTATTTTTCCCTTTATTTTTTTCTGTAGTTCTCCATATTCAAATTCTTCCTTATTTCTGTAGAATTATTCATGCCCTCTGTTGATGTTTGATCCTGCTGTGTATCTGCCTGCTGAGCATATCAATGTCTGCTGTCTTTCAGCTTACTCACTACTGAGTTGATATTTTAATAAAACCCTAATTTAAAAATCATCTATTCTTTCTCCCTAGACACTTATGAATTTTCCTCTGCTTCTTCTTTTGTCTCACCCTCCACTCTTACTGTTTTTATGAGACTGAATTTTTATGGTACCCCTTTCATGTGCACATCAGTATGGTATCCTTCATATACACATCAGACATTTTTAGCACGCAGACACTGTAAATGATTGTTTGGGGGGAACAAAATAGTCAGTGTGTGCTCTTGTAGGTGAGTTTAAGATGAAAGGAATAGACATTTGCAGTTACTGACCCGGAACCATATAGTCAGTTGGCATTAATACTAGCATTTCAGTCTTGCTTATGTTATTTAAATTTGAGCTTTTTCTTCAGTATCCACTGGGCACTGCTGGAAGAAGCAATGTGTGTTTCCCTGATCCTGAGGCAGGCAGAGCTGGATTGGCTTCATAAGGTTACTTGAACATGAGGCTAGTTATGTATGACTCAAGAGGCTGTCCACAAGGTATATAATTCCAGCATCTTGCTCTAGGTGTGTCCCTGAACTCCTAACCCACAGGGAGTCAGATGGCACAGAAGCTCTGTGGCAGCTGGATCCAGCATGTGAAGATCCAGCTGCTTTTCTACCTCTTTGTGTTGGCTGGACTGCAGTTTAGAATTGATCCCTTGATTGGTCAAATGGTTTAAACTACAGCTATGCATCCTTTCAGTCTGTAGAAAAATGGGCTCACACCCCACTTCCAACATGTTCATTTACTTTAGTTATGGCCAGTTGAGTATTTTGTGCTAGAAAAGACAGTTTAAAATGCATATGCTCGCTCTACGTTCTGAGTTAGCTGCAACTTGAAAAAAGTCAGTAATTTAAGCCATCATTGTGAACAACTTATGACAGAACAATCCAGTAGAGGCCCACCAATGTATTTGAAGAGGGTAGAGAATAATGCCGAAAACATTCTAATGTCATTAAATACCAAATTTTCCCAAAAAAAAAAAAAAAAAAGCAAGCATATCCCAAGAACAGCAATTAGTGATGGATTTTATCATAATCTCCACATAGAAAAGCAATAAAAAGAAGTGATAATGATATAAACTTCATAAAGAAGAAAGGCAAGAAGACCTGTGACTGTGTAAATTGATCATGTAAGTTGATGAATTATGCAGGGATTTGTAATACAACAAGAGCGACTCAAACAGGAAATCCCACTTTGTGCAATTCTTACGTACTTCATAGGGCATAGTGATAATCAGCTTGGGTGAAAGAATTTCCCTCCACATTGCATTACTAGAAAATTAGATGCATGGGTGAAGTTTACAACTTCCTCTGAAACACTTACAGGAAACACAAAGGAAACAGGAAGCAGGAGATGGAGTGACCATTAACTAGTCTGATTTAGCTATTCCAGCATCTCTACATAACATCAATGTATATCATTTATAGATAACTTATTTGTTATACTTGATTCATTTCCACTTACTAGGCCCATATTAGCTTTTTATCACTCTTCTTCATCCAGAAAGATATGTAGAAACAATTTGATTCAGCATCCAAGGGTAAGCGTCTTTGCTTAGTGTTACTACTATGACTTTTCTACTCTAGAAGTTGAAGTCGCCTAAAATGACAGCACTGGAATCCCCTGAGACACCAACTGTATCCACTCAGTTATCTCCTGGCACGTATCAGATATTCAGGCCTGTATCTCCTATCACATTGTCTCCAGATTCATCTGTGTTCCTGTTCTGTTCTTCCCCGTTCTGTCCAAAGGTTTTGCTGTAAGAATCAAAGCACTAATATTTCTGTTCTGCTAAGCCAAAGTTTTCCTGGTCTCATATGAACACTTCTCTTTCTTCCCAAGAGACCTTTCTTTGACAGCAATCAGCTTACTAATAGACCCTCTCATTTATCTAATCAGTCTTTCCATACATGCACAATACATTCTTCACCGTATTAATGAACATCGCGGTGTTATTTGACTTTACCACTGCTAGGCAGGCTCAATCTCAGTGACACCTCCCTCTGACCACACTTCCCAGTGCTACGCAGTGGCACTGATCTCCTGGATGGAGACCAAACAGAGCAAATTGCTCATCCACCGGAGTCCCAGCTCTAACAAACCAGTGGAGAAACAGGCAATACTGCCCTGTTTCTCTATGCTATATCAGACGGCCACAATCCCTGGTCAGGCTTCTTTTGCAATGGGACCATTCCCATCTTTGGCTCCTAAAACATCCAAAAGGACAGTGCTAACAATGTCAAGAGTTTTGGAAGATGCTTTGCAGGCAGGATTTTGGCCCAGACTTCATCCTGCTGGTGCCAATACCAGAATCCTAACTGCAGAAGAATGAAGATTTGATTTTTCAACTGAAAGAGATGAAAACTGAGATTCAAACTTCTACTCTCTGCATGATAAGAGGAGAACAATTAGGTTACTCCATGACTTCTGGGGGTTTATTCTCTTCTAAGCAGTTTACATTCAGATATGATCTTACTGGGTTCCCAGTAAGGATCTGTAAATCCTTTCTTTGGAGACTGTTTAAACGGTGTTGCCTTTAAGACAGTGGGTATGCATGGTCACTTGGATGCCATTATATTCTGGAGAATAATAGCCCAAAATTATCATTATAAAATCAAAGTCTTGCTTGAAGAATGATATATTACTCTGAGCCTCAAATGGATTTGTATCAATTATATTTTCCATAATTTTTTTAAATGCAATATCCAAGTATTGTAAAATAAATATGTATTTGTACTGCTACACTTAAGATAGGATACCCAGTTCTGGGTGAGAGCTACTTCTAGTTAATACCTTTCTGGAAGTGCTACTAATCCATGAGCAATATTCCATTAATCTTAAGGTGCAACTTAGCCTGAGTAATGGCTAGTTCTTGCCACTGTTCAATCCTGAGTAATCTTTATAAGACACTCGGTATCTCTTCCCTCTTCAGTCCCAGTTTCTTGTCTATTGGGGGAAAAACAAGAGTCAAAATAATCCTAGACATTACAGAGTTTATGTGGCCACTGAAAATCCCATTTTCCTAACAACCACTGATGCCAGATACCTGTTTCAAAGATATTGATTCTTTCTCTTCAGCACCTGAAGAGAAAGATTTTTTCTCTTCAGCTCTATGAGTATGCGCAGAAGGTGTTTTAGTGGAGAAAAATCATCTTTCTCTGTGTAAGAAACATCCACTTCAGGGCCAATCTATGGGTTTCCAAACCATTTGGCAGAAGTTACAGACAAACACTCCTTGACCTGGGGTGAGCCAAATGACACAGAATGTTTCATTTCAAAATTCTCTGTCAGAGGCACAGTCTACTTAAGGAAACAGAAGGCGCTGGGCATAGCATTTTTTCATTCCTGCTGCTGGGTGCCTTCCAGGGAGACATCCCAAGATATCATTGTGTCAAGGCTAATGCAGCTGTTACGAGCTTAATAAACAGAAGAGGTTTTCTCCTAATTTTTAAGCTATTCAGTAGTCTTTATGAAAAGAGAACAGTAACAGCTGTTTATCAAAAGTAGTGCAACTCAAGGTTCATGTTTATTCCTTTTTTATTATTTCATCTCCCATCCAAACAACTGCTTTTCTTTAATTCTTGAAATGGAACCAATATTTGCTGCATAGAGCATCAAAAATATTCACTTCAGACAGTATTGAGCAAGTTTCACCAAGAGACCCTAAGAAATGTGCATCTATTTTGAAAGCTGGAATATAATAATGAAGTGTTAGGGACAGTTGAATTGAATTACAAATATGGCTTTTGTTGCTTCAATTTAAATTATTTTTTCTTCAGTTGGATGTCTTAGGCAAGTACTGAAGCTGCCATATTTGAGCCCATTTTCCTGCACTGTCACTATGGTCATCTCTCTGCTGACTACTGGGTAGAGTTGTACAGTTTATAAAGCATCTGAGCTGTACAGACCTGCACTGAAGCACATCTTCAACTGACACTTGTCTCTACCTCAACAGCATCTATTTCAGGACCCATATCCCACCCCACACCCTGCTTGACCATTCCACCCAAGTCTGCCTTTTAAGATCTGCTGCCACAGCAAGGAGTTCCTGCATTCCTTAACGGTAGTGAAAGATGCCCGACTCAGCAGGGATATCTGAGTTCAGCGCAACACCTCTGCCCTCACAGTTCACATCTCGAGGTCCTACCTTTGACACTTGAAGGGGTCTTTTCTGCTCTGAACCCCCTTGCAGCCGGAAGCCCCAGGGGGCACCTCCAGATAGAGTGATGAGCATTTCTTCCTCAGCTCCCATGATTTCTGCGCTTTGGATATTTTGTCTTCCCAACTTCAAAACAGAATCCAGCTCTTAACAAGCGGTATCTTCTACTCCCATCTTCACAATTCACACCACAATTCTCCAGTCCCCCAAAAGGCCCTCTGCTCACTGTCTCCTTCAAGTTCACACACACACAAGAGGAGAGTTGAGACTGTCAAGCCCAGCCTTCCCTGCTCTTCTGGACTCTCAGCTGCTGCTCTGCCTATGATTAGACATTTGATTCTGCTCTTGGTAAGGGGCCAGAGTTGTCCTACACACGTGTCATGTCAATCTCACCCTCTGTGCCCCCCCACATACACCATGGATCTCTCACCGGAGCATGGCTGAAAATAGCGCACCTCCTGTCTCTCCAGAGCTTTGTCTGACACTCTTAAAGCTGGAAGCATTTCAGTAAAAAATTTATTTCCACTTCCCATTCCAAATGCAAATCCTAGAGTCACCCAGCACTCAGGATTCATTAGTATGAGTTTCAAGCAAGGACACAACACAGGCACAAACTTGTATAAGATCAGGTGACAGTACCTAACCCTGAGAAATTGAACAAAAACAACTTGCAAGTGTTGTGCTCTCCACCTGCGTTGTCCCCATGCAGCTAGTGTTACTAGACAGTAGCAGTGTCTGCCCTGAAAACCACAGGCAGAGTATCGATGTAACACGTTTCCTCTGCACCTTGCTGCTCCCTGACATCCCCTACAGCCACCCCTAATATTAGACGCTGGGACCAGAATAGCCAGGATAAGCTACACAGATGGGATTCGAACAGTTCTCTGCAGGGCACTGCGTACACAGACTCCCCATGGCCAAGAGAACGGCTTTACACCCAGAGCCTTCGCTGTCTTCTCTTTAGGACCACGGCAGACAAGACCTCCTGGCTATCCCAGGCCACCTTGATCCATTGGAGTTATAGGAGAAATAAAAAACATGTTCCTCCTTTTGCTACAGGGCTTAAAACATGATTTTCTGTTAAGATCCAGAGGACTAAATTATTTCTTCCTTATTCTGCATGTGCTTATCTCTCAGTGACTAACAACTATCCTGCCAATCTGTGATGGCCTTGCACTGTAACATACAAAGGACAGTTTTGCTCTGACACCATTGCTCGGTAGACTACTCCACTACCCATACTAGAACACCCAGGGCCATCACATGGTGCTGGTGGGTGCACGCCAACAAAACGTTACTAGGTAGTGAACAACTCTTGCACCACCGTCGCGTTTTGGTGCCAGGCTGGCCCTGGGTGCTGCTGTGTCGCGGTCACACGGCCAACAGCACCACGGTCGGGGGAACCAGGCTCCGCAGTAACGCTGCAGCGCAGCCGTGATCTCCTTCCACGACTCAGCCGCTCTTGCGGCGAAACGACGGTTCTGGGACTGTGCGAGCAACCTCAGAAAACGGCCCCGCGGCTCTGCCCCCCCCCAGCGCAGCCACGGCGGCCCCGCAGAGCCCTCCCACCCCACTCGGGGCTGCCCCGGGCCTAAGGGAAGCGCACGGCGCCAGGCGGGCAAGCGCGGCTCCAGCCTGGGCGCCCCGGCCGTCGCCGGAGTTGCGGCTGGTCCCCGGCCGGGCCGGGCCGCTCCCGACGGCAGGAGGCCGGACAGCCGCCCAGCGAGGCCGCAGAGCACGAAAGCTCTCATCATAACCCCATGCCACCGCGCAGCGCAGCGACCGACGTGCGCTCCCAGAGTGACGTCAGCGCCCGCGGGCGGAGGCAGTGCGTGTGCCCCGCGCCTCACGGCGCCTGCGCCGCANCAGGCAGGCAGGCAGTGCGCCCGGGGGGGGCCTGAGCCGCAGCCGCCGCTTCCTTCCCCGCTGAGGAGTTGAGGCCTGGCGGCGCCCAGCCGGGTGGCGTGTCGGGCCCACCGTGCCTGCGCGCCACGCCCGGCCCCTGCAGGGGCCCGGGTCTTCCCGGTAACGTGTCCGGGTGGGAGCGCCCTGCGCCGCCGGCGGCCTGGCCCACCGAGTGCCGGTCTGCGGGACTGGGGCCGGCTGTCGCGGGGCCTTCTGCTCCAGGGCATGGGCTGTCCCGAGGGGAGCCGTCGGCGTCTCGGTGTGCTGCGGCGAGTCCCGGAGGCTACGTGTCGGGCCGTCGCTCCCTCCCGGAAAGTCCAGCGTGTTTTTTTCGTCCCCGGTGTGCTGTGAGGCAGACGCCCCCTCTGCAATGTCCCTAATCTCTTGCAATCCGCGGATCCTTCCCCCAGTGTTTGTGTCGTACTCTTCAAGCTGCCATTCATTCGAGGCTCATAAAGGACAGTCGTCCCATGCAGAGACCTGGTGACTGACTCTAGTTGGATTTGGTAGTGAAACTTGGCAATTGTCTGCTTGTGGCTTTGAAGAAGGAAGGAGGGAAGGAATGGAGATGGAGTAACCGAAATACAAGTGTAGTCTTGAAAAAGTGGTGATGCAGGATGGGCTCTTGCTTTCCGTGTAGATGATGCTTTAAATGTGTTTTGTATCAATGGAATTTGCTTTCACTCTTTTGGAGCAATGCTCTTTGGCAATAGAATGAAGGTTAGATTAATTTCTTTTTATTCTGGAGATGTACTTGGGTATTTTTCAGTATGTCTGTGTGGTATCTTAGCTCTGAAACCTTTAAGAGACTTTGCAAAACTATCCAGACTGGGCCTCCTTGGTAACTGTCACACTGCAGTTGAAGTTCTGCTTAAACTTACTGGCTGATGGAAGTGGTTGCTGAAACATAGGTGAATTGCTTACACCCACATCAGAAGTTATCCACCAGAGTTAAGATTTGTACAGTCATGTTAAAGTATAGATTTTTCAGTTTGATATTCGGGCTTGATTTTTAGCCATTAATGTGTTAGTTTCATAAAAATATTTTAGATCCTTTTCTGTTAGAGGGTTCCTTTAGTCAACTTTATCAAATGTTGGGGGAGGGAGGATTAGAGGGAAAGAAATTGCTATCTTAGACATAACATGTGATGCCTTTGTTGTTGTTTACAAGCAGTGTAAATCACACCACTAGAATGGGAGGTTCAGGTTATGGGGTGGATAGAAATACATGTGGCATAAAACTCCAGAGCTTCTGTCTTTTAGAGGAGACTTACCTTCAATCATCTATATATACTGTCTGTGGAAGCGTACACATTTCTATCCATTTTTGTGTGGAAAAGATTCTTGCTTCTGGAACTAACCTTTTCTGCTTGAAGCTGTACCACTCAGGGTTCTTTATTGCTATAGACAGACTGTAAAGTGGACATCAGTACAAGGAATATTTCTTCTTAATATGCTGGGACACTTACTACAGGTTCTAATTTCATGGCTGAAAGCTGTTATAGCAGTGAACAGATGTCTGAATGATTGTTTCTTAAATGGGTCGTTTGATGCTTGTACCTCTTTGAATGTTTTCTCCTGCTACTGTAGGGCTATATTTTCTTCCTATAACACTTATCAGAAAGAGGGTCAAAAATCCAAGGAAGAATTGATGGTTGGCTAAGGAAGGGCAAGGTACAAAGAGTAACTAAAAATGATCAACAACAAGATCTCCACAGAAGAGAGAAGGTGGATGTTTCTTGTTCTTTAGGTGTGCAAAGCTTTATTAGTGATGAATTGTGAAGATAGAACTTGTTCTTATATGTTCAGCAAGATTTATTGTTAATATAGAAAGGACTAAAGGCCAGCGTAAACTGGGTAGTATGCCTTAGGAAGAGCTAATTCTGAGCTTTTTTGTTTCATGTGAGTGATGGGAATTGCGTAATGCGTATTTGTGTAGAGGAAGTCAGAGTACAGAAATTTTGGATGAAAGATGGTCAGTATTACAATGTATGTGAAGAAAACTTTTTAGCCTGATAACATGTATTTTAGTCTTATGGATCAATAGGAGCATATAGAATTCTTCCTTCTGGTCTCTTCTCTAAACTTTAAACTACACTTGTGACTTTCCCTAATCAATTATACTTGTGTAGGGTTCACAGAAATGAGTCAGATGCCTTCACACGTTGTAACATGTATGTGGAGGTAGCTGAGGAAGAGAGAAGTCTTTCACTGTCATCTTGTCAGTATCATATTTTTCAATGACTCTTGCCTCCACAGGGTTGCTCTCCAGAAGCAATGCCCATAACTGAGCATTTCTGAAAAATTTTCTTAGAACTTTATTACAGAGATAGAAAAGTAAATTAGTCTTACCAGGAGACTTCAATCACATTTTATACTCTAAGTTGACTTAAGTAAAAATCTGGTGGTGGTGGCGGCAGGGGTTGGAAATAGTGGTAGGTTTAAGGTTAGGTCAAGACTAAGCTTTTTTTTGTATTTGGTTTTTAAGCACTTTCACTCTCTCGTAACTTGTATGTTGTATTGGACCTTGCCCAAGACAATGAATCAGCCTAACAAACCAGGGTTTAATGTGGCCCTTCTAAAGAAGAATATAGAAGTGATCACACCTTAGATGTGAACCGTGATTTTTATGTCCTGAAGCCTAAAAGACCTCTTTGAAACAGCCTAGGAAAGACTGAGCTGCAAAAAACTGCTCCAGTATCTATTATGTCAAGTTCTAGCAGCTAATCTATCCTTTCTTCTCTTGAAAGTGTCTTCTGTGAAAATATTGTGGCTTCTGGACTTTCATTATATTGAATTGTAAAGTTTAATTTTGAAAACTGTGTCTTGTACCTCTCATGAACTGTTAAAACAGATGTTTCTGGCAGTGACTCAAAATGCATAGATGAAGAAAATATTACCTATGGTGTGACAAGTTGAGAGTCTGCCCAGGTGGAAAGATAGAGCACCACAAAAATACAGCCAAATTGGAGGGTCAGTTCCAGTAGTGCCATTCGGATTGATTTGGAGAAATGTATGGGAGGCATTTGTTATAATAGCCTGAGTGCTTCCAGATCAGCTGCCAGTCTCTAACTTCCAGGATATGAGCTTCTCTTACAGGACTTTCTTTAGAAAAATAAAACAGGACTTGTGTCTGAAGAGAATCAGGTGTTCCATGACTGCTTGTAGGGGACCTAGTCAAGCTGTAGCTGAACCAAAAGCAAGGACATCTGCCTTTGAGAAGAGTGTTCTGAGCTCCAGAGTCTAGGTCTTTCTGGAGAAGTAGAAAAGTTATGCCATTCTTACAAAGTTGCAGAACAGAAACATTAAAAAACACTGTAGGTGATAGTCTGAATTGGTCTTTGAGGATGCTGATTGTCCCCTTCTGTTCCATCTTTTGGAAACTGTTTTGAGTTCTGTGTTCGGAAATTAAGTAGACATATTTCCTTCTGTTTCAGCATAATATAGGAGGCCATGCTGTTGTATTTTTTTTACTTAATTAATTTCTTTACGGCTTACTCTGCCCCAGAAGTTGAAACAAACAAGGTTTTTATTTATTTGGGACCAGTAAAAAAGGCACGAGCATCTTTCTGAAGTAAAATACTTTTGCTGTATGCATTTCCTTTAGAAAGCGATTAAGAACTGATGAGATCAAGCTTTTTGCTTTCAAAGGGAATTAACAGTGAATGCAGACCATAAAAATGATGAATATGCAGTTTTCAGTGATTTGGGAGATGTGCTGATTGAAACAAGCTCATATAAATCACTAGTTTTTTTTTTAAAAAAACAGACCATGAAAACTGCACTGTAGTCCTCTTTGTTTGGATACTAAGGAATTTGGAAACTATTGTAAAAATTAAAAGATTTCTCCCCTGCCCTCCAGAATTACTGTGTATTTTTCTCCCATCAGTTGGTTTTCTGCCTTGTATAACAGTGTTCCAGTATGAATTTTAACTATGTAACTATTTTGACCTAAACTTCCATGGTCAACTGCCTTTATAGAGAGGAACAGAAAAGAGCTTGATGCTTTGCAAGAAAATTGTTTGTTATTTATAGTAATGACCACTTATTGTCATAGTATATTCCCAGTAGTGTGAGTCCTGCTTTTTTGAGCTTTGTGTATTGTAACTGCTGAGTAGTAATACGATGTCCGACCGCATGTTTTAGTATTATGTTTGACTTAGTCTTGGTAATATGTTACTACATGCAAAGGAATATTCTTGGTAATTTTACCAAGTGAAACAGCCTGTTTTCTCCATTTTTTCCTATTTGGTGTATGCATTTCATTCTTTCTGCGGCTTTTCTTTTTTTCCAAGTCATAAAACATAGAGCATAAAATTCTCCCTTTCTCCATATTTCTTCAAGTGATCAGGTTTTAATTTACATATGTATTTTTTGAGTGGAGACAAAATGAATGCTGTTTGATACAAGTGACTTATACTGGGGGAGAAGGAAAATGGACGTATTCAGTGATAACTGTTCTCTGCCTTCTCAGAGGTAGATACCCTTGGCCTTGGCCTTGCCCTTTATGGTGTTCCACATCAGTGATGAGCAAGCATGTCACTAGCCTTACTTCTAGAGCAAGTTGAGCAGCCGAAATAATGAAGCAGCCTTGTCCCCAGCTTCAACACTGAGATTGAGTCTTCCTCTTCCTTTCCAGCTCCCTTCTTGACCTTCTGCCAGTATGGAGCAAGCATCAGCTTGTGCTATGGTGGAGATAAGCCTGTGCTGGCTGCCACATGGGCTAGCTAAAGGTCTGAGGTATATCTTTACCTTTCAGTTGAGACACGGAGTTAGAACTATCTCCTTTTTTGTAGCTACTTTTCCCATAGCAAGCATAGGAAATTATCTCCAAACTCTTTTCCTCTGTAAGACTTACATTAAATGAGCAAAAACGCTTGGTTTCAGCATTATTGCGGAGAGAGCAACAAGCCAACAGATACTACCTGCTCAAGAGGGCAATACTGATATTCACATGAGGGAGGGGAAAGAAGTCTGAAAAGACGATAATAAAAGATCATCAGGTAAGATGTATTGAGTACACTTGGAACAGTAAGTCAGAAGTGGTTTGCAAGGGATGTGCTTGAGTTCTTGCCCTATCATGCTTTAAAAAGAAAAAAAAAAAAAAAGCCATGAAAGATTGATCTTCTGCCCTGTAGTAATTCCTTGTTCAAACATTAGATCTGTTAAGGGATTTCTGTAGGTGTAACTTGTGAAGAGTGTCTTAATGATTATAGCTCAGAAGGTATCCCACAGGATGCTGCGACTTTGCCTGCAGCTCTTCCTGGAGGAAGGACCTGTTTGTAGGAGCAGTGACTAGAAGCCAAGTTCCTCATGCACAATCCAATAAGCAGTTGTCAGGGGCAGGAAGAAGGGAAAGCAGCCTTCCTGCCTTGGCAGAAAGCCCTGCCCAGATGTTCCAAGATGTGCAAGTAAAGCAGTCTTCTTGATGCGTTCTCCCTTCCCTTTCCTCCCAGCTTTGCAGGAGGAACTCTCCTGCTTTATGTTTTGCACTGAACAGGAGGTGGTTGAGGTTGGTCTGTGATTGCAGTGTGGTGACACTGGTTGCCTGCCTGGGGAGGAAGAGGTTAACCTTCAGGGGAACTTGGAAAGGGAACAGGTCCCAAAGTCCAGATTTCCTGGCCCCATGGCTGCTCAGGTGAGGCAGTTCCTCAGAACTAAGTCAAAGGTGGTGTGGGAAACCAGAATCTTTAGCAATGACTTTCTTGCTGTGATGTTTATCATGTGTAATCATGTTTAAAAACAGTGCAGGCTGATCAAAAATTCTGTCACACTGTTGTAAGCTGTGTTGCAAATGACATTATATGTTACTTTCAAGACCAAATTACCTTAAATATTTAAGATAAGATATTTTTCTAAACAAATGCCCTATCATTACCTTTATACTGCTTAAAGAATAAAAATGTAAAACTTCATTTATTTCCCTTTATATAAAGTTTAATATCTAATTTCAGAGTAAGCCTTAGCATTCTTAGTATTGACACTTGTCATGTACTAGCTGTAGGAGGTTAAATGTGGTATGTATGTATTATGCTAGCTTTCTTCTGTAAATAATTAGATCACTGTTGTGATATATATATATTTTCCCTTTATTGTATATATATGGATCTGAAAGAATTTTTGTGTGGATGGTTCTTAGAAAGCTGTAGTTATTTTAGTATTCTTGATGTACAACTGTTGTCAGTTGTTGAAATAATTCTTTGACATCATATTTTTGGTAATGTGAAGAACTAACCTTAGCATTGGTTGGCATACTGTAATCAATTTATAGGCAAAACAGCTTGAGTGTTTGTTACCTGCTGGAGTTAAGCTGTAGATTCCTTGTTGGGAGTTGCCTCAAGTGGCTGATAGCTGTTGCAGCTGTATGTCTCCTATGTGTTAAAGATACATAGTAAATCTTAACACAGAAGTTTATCAGGGTTTGGAGCAAACTCTGAGGGCATATTCATCTTAATGTTTCATTTTTAGATAAACTGCAGTCTTTTAATAAAAAATTTAATTGTTTTAAACACATTTCTTTACAGTGATAGTGTAGATACTATTACTCTCTTCAGCTAAGACTGACATATGGAGTGTCCAAAGGAGTACAGGGGATGCAAAGTATCCTTGAGAATACTGTAAGGGAATCTCCTAACTGTGAAGTCATCTCTTTGGCTCTCTCCACAACTCAAGGGCTCTGTGGCTCGCCTGCCTGCTTGGTACCATGGTATTGTAAGAATTGCCTGCTTGGTTTGGGGTCTGTCAATGCCGTTTCTGTGTGTTTGTAAAAAGTTAGTCAATCTCTTCATACAGTCAGTCAGAGGAATCAGGAATCTGTTAAGTAAGATTTCTTCCATAACTTTGCTAAGAAACATCTCTCCTATCTCTGATGCTCTGTTTCAGGTCTTACCCTTTTTTATAACTTCATCTTTGCCTGTGATGATTTTCCATTTTGAACATATTTCTTAGATGAACATTCTGCTTTTGGAATATCTTGGTTTTCTGAAATTCATGTACCTAACAAGGACTTAAATCTTCTACTGTTGGTGGGGAGGGGGGGAGACTAAAACCCCCTATATTGGTCCTGTTCCAGATTCTATCAAATACTTCAAGAAGCAACTGTTGTGGACGATAAAGTGTGTGTTGCTTGTAGCAAGGAAGCATGATCAAATAGACTAACATAGAGATGAAAGCTGAACTTGTTCAGTGTTATTGAAGTGTTATGTTAAGGAATCTCCCATCTATGTCATGAACTCTCTTTTCTGTTGGTCTGATGTTCTGTGGGGTGGAAGTAGTTTGTAAGGTGTCTCAGGAAGCTTGATAATCATCTGCTATGGAATGGGAAATCATGGTATTTTTTCCTTAGATGATGATCACGCATCTATCAGGATGAAGCAGTGAATAAGTTGGTTAGAAAATATAGTTTCTGAAAATATTGTTTTGTAACTAGCTTTTGTAAAGCATTTCTCTTACTTGAAAAAATTGCCGTGTGAGAGTAAATTACCATTAATGTTTTACCTTCCCTAGTATCTCCGGAGCTCTCATTTCTATGAAAACAGTAAAGAAGTTGGCCAGTTTGGTTTTATGTCTGCTAAAACCCATTTTTCCCCCCCTTTTTGCAGGTGAGATTATTTTGGGGATGTGAATACAATGAGTGTAAACCAGCAAGCTCACACAGGGCCTCCTTACGGGCAACCTCAGCCTGGATATCAGGGATACCAGCAGCCTGCCTATGGAGGACAGCCATTGCCAGGGGTTCCTCAATCGCAATATGGAGCTTATAATGGTCCGATGCCAGGATATCAACAGCCAGTCCCTCCACAAGGTACTTCTCCGTCAAAACTTCATGATTGATAACCTGTGAATTGTTGCGTACATGGAATTTTTCTGTATACTTCCTATTGTTAGTCTTTATTTTGCGGTAGCAATGGTATTTTCTTCTGTACATAGCTTATGTGATGTTAAAAATCATGTTCTTCCTGTACACTAAGGTTATTGTTCTGTCATTTGTCCATTTTAATAGAGCTTACTCTTCTTTTAATAGCTCATAAAATTAACACATTGAGAAGCACAGCCTGCCTTTTTTTGTATGTCTCTGACCCTGTGGTACTGAAGCACCTGACTAGGACACTCTTCCCAATGAGATTATGGTGAGGGGCAGCAGTTAGGGGCTGTAACAGATTTATAACTGAGACTGCCTTACATTATTATATAGAAAGATCTGCACTCTGTCCTGAAAGATTAAGATGTACAACTCTAGGCAGAAGGTGTATTTGGAGCTATTTTCTTTAATACCTTTAAAATCAATAGAAAGTTTATGGACATGTTGGCAGGCTAATGTGTCCCTGAATTTCCCTCGTTCTGCAGGATCATATCACTTGTTGGTTTTTTTTGTTAAAAAAAAAAACAACAAACAAACAAAAAACCCAAACAAAAACCACACAAAACCCAAAGTAGTTCAACTCTTTTTCCTGCTTTCAAAAGAAATGCTAACTTAAAATTATTAAAGAATTTTAACGGAGTCTTTGTTTCCAAGTACCTGAATCGCTTTAGGAGATTAACAGCGACTTCTACATCTGAAATGTAGAAGAGAAAATACTATTGCTTTGAGTAGAAGTATTTCTGCCTTTCAAAATCATGTAGATGAATTCATTTCTGCTGAGATAAGCACAACATGAACTTTCAGTCTGAAATGTTTGTTTAGATTTCAGATTGGTATTCTAAGGAAATAAGGAATATGCTAATCATGCTAATAGTCTCTGTATTATTCTTCCCTCCAAATACATCTTGAATTTTTTGCAGCTTGAATTTTAAACCAAACTCAACGAGAAGGATAGAACAATCAAAGTGCCTGCAGTTGTCTCAAAACTAACAGAAGTGGGAGACTGAAGTTTGGGAGCTGAATGACTACCCTGTTGAGTTTTTTGTCTGGAGTTAGCAGGGTAGTGGAGTGGAAGAGTTAGTGTGGTGTGCTAAAGAATGGGTTATTCAGTTGCTCCATCATCCTTTTCTTTCCTTAATCCTCTTCCTCCCCTCCTCAGTAAATCCCTTCCAACAGCATTTTTAATCTGTGAGTTTTGAACTAATTTCACAGAGGGTTTTAATTCCTATCAAAGTAATCAAAATCACCACTAGGCAGAGGGAAAAAAAAAAAAAACTGCTTCCTGGGCAGACAAGAGGCAGAGCTCAGCCATTGAGTGCTCTGTTTGGCTGCTCAATGTAGCCATTGACTAACTAGTGTTTCCTGTCCCATGGAAGGAGTGGGGAGAAATTGGACTTGCTTCAGTGAGGGAGCGAAGGAGATTCAAGAAGGACAAAGATTACTACAGATTTGTTGGAATAGTTTCATCAGTGCAGCTATTTATAGGAAACAGGTTTTAGCCATTAGCGGTGTGAAGAATGTTTATTATGTTTGTGAAAAACTGTTGGGCATCAGATACTTCAAGAACTTTCACCCTTTACAAGTCTGAAAAGTATTTCTTTTTAAGGGAATTAATTTTTTTCCTTCAGAATTACTTCTGGTTTGCCTTTTCAATTTTAGAACAGAAATGTGGTTCATGACAAGTCAGTAAGGATATACCTAGAAAGCTTGATAACATGCATATAAACTTGTGCAGATTAATAATGCAGATTTTGTTTGTGCCAGTAATAATTGAAAGGTAGTGTGACACTGAGAGCAACAAGGTGGTCTTATTTGGACAAGTGTATTGCACTACTCTTTAAGTGCAATCTCTTATACTTTAGTGATATATTAGGCAAAGGCTACCTGTGGTTTGTGGAGGTTTCTCTTCCATCTTTTCTTCTGAGACCATCCTTCCTAGATTTAGCAGACTGTATTAAGGAAATGTAGTTGTCAAGTTGCATGTTTTGGACCTGTTACTGTAAATCCAGGATTCCTATCTTTAGAAGGAAGGAATGTAAAATTCAGAGTGCTAGCGCAACAGCCAGAAGTTGACCTGTTCAGTAGCTGCTGAATATGACATCTAGGTGGAAGAGAGTGGCAAACGAACAACGCATTATCAGAGAGCAGACAGGTAATAGGGAAGGCAGTAATATTTATCCTTTCTACCCCCATTTTCAATGTGTTATATTTATCACAGGTCTTTGCAGCAAGCCTGTAGTAGCTGCACAACGTAGAGGAGAGAGAATTAATTTCAGAGATGCTAGAGACAGGAATTTAGTGAACACTGAGGAGTAAAAGGAAAACTGCCAATGTTATTCTGTGATCTCAAAATAGTTGTTTTAGGGATTTATTTTTAAAATAACAATAAAATTGCTTGGAGGACTGAGTGAAGAAGTTTTGGGAGCAAGTGCCATCCTCAGTTAGGGAGTCTTTCACATCTGATTTATGTGACAAACCCTAGCTCCAACTAACGGAAACATGGGAGTGCTGTGCCAGTGATGCTAGTCTTGCTTGGGCCCAGAAGTAGAGTACTGTGCTGCTAGCTGAAAATAGCTGCTTCTTGCTATGTGAATGTTGAAAGAACTGGGACAATGTTGTACCAGTCTTTCAATCAGTCTCTTGGTTTCCTTCTGATGAGATCATGCAGTTGAAGGTGCAAACACAATCATCTGAATACCAGTAACGATTAGGATGCTGTTGGATTGTTTTATGTAGACTCAGTTTATGATACTATTAACACTTGTATGAACATTAATGTATGATCTCTGTTAGTAATGTATGTTATGGGTGGTAGAACAGTGAGAGGAAGTGTAGCTTAAGGAATAATGTGGTAAATGTGACATGGATTTTATGTATATATTTTCTGCACTACAGACTGTCCTCAGCACTGGAAACACTATCTCTTGGTGCTTTCTCTCAGGCTTGATTTACTGGTGTATTCTGTCTTTCCAGGTTACTTTCCTTCCTTGGGGTTCCCTTCGAAGGGCTCTCCTGTATCTCTCAACTCTGACACTTCTTCTCTTGCACCTAATTTCATAGGTAAATGGTGTCCTTTCTGTGGGAGTATTTGTGCTGTGCTGCTGCTTCTGTGCCAGGTTCCCATTTAATATGGATATTTATCTCAAAGGTGTGGGTACTTGATTATTCAGGCAGAGGTGGGTGGGACAATTCCCAATCTATTTGTAGGCAGCACTCCAGAAACATAAATAGGATATGAAGAAATAATCCTAGTAGAAATCCCTTATGCCTGCAGATTCTTAGATAAAACCTGACTTGTGACTAATGTTTTCCAAAGACTGATTTCAAAACCTGAATTGGCCCATTCAGGTTCTGTCCGAGAGAAGCCTTAATTTAAAAGAAAGCAGTCTCCTACTTGGGAGAGAACTAAAATGTGAGGTTTGAAATGATAGCATTGCAATGAAGAAATGAAAAATCTCCCCAAGCACCGGGAGGTTGTTCTCGGAAGTCATGACTTGTACTTTTCATTTGACGGCAAAAAAGTTCTTAGCTTCCTTGGCTGTAGCATAGAACCCAAATGTATGTTAGGAATAATTATGATTCCAAAAGCTATGGCTTGAAGAATGAAATACTTTTGCAAAGCTAGCAATCAAGATATAAGAATTAGAAACTGCAAGAGATTGTGTTGTATTTTTCCTTCTTTCTAACTACTGATATTTTGGAAGAGCTATTTCCAGTGGTGTCAGTTTGTTCAGAAGAGTAGGAAGTCAGAACTGGGCTAAGACTGTATAGTCTTGGGGCTTTAAGTAAAACCACAGACATTTCCCATTTTGCTGTAATCTACCTCCGTTTTGAGGTCTGTGATGAGTAAGAACAATATCTCAAAGGTGTTGAAGGGAAACTTCAGGATTCCTCAAGAGTAATGAACCTTAAGATAATAAACCATTAAATAATCATACCTGTTCAAGTGAATTTTTTCAGTGGCTATTTGAGCAGTCTGTGATAATGGTTACAGAAGTATATTTGTCAGAAGAACTAGAAAAAGAAGACTTCAGCATTACATGCAGCAGATAAGATAAAAATATGATTTGAAATCTCATGCTTTGGTGTATAAATTGTACTGCAGAATTGAGAAATGGCTTCTCTTACTTCCTGTTTCATAATGGTTCCTCACAAAAAGGTTTCAGAGTCCCTTCCAAACTTGTTATGCCAGTCACTGTCAGGGGAGAGACACCAGTGTGTATGTGCTGCTCTGGTCTCATGTAGTAGTTTACTCTATTTAGTCATCCATATTTGACAATACCCCATACATGAAATATGTTCCCTTGTGGTTAGCAGGCATGGTCATGCGGTTGTTCTAATTATCAGCATTTTTAACATAATAATATTAAAATAGAAGTTTATATTCTCTTTTTTGGAAGTAAACACTGCAGTTGGTCTCCTGGTATTGTATCCAGCATTGTGTGGTCTGTGGAAAGCATCAAGACTTGTTTGAGGCAAATATGTTTGGGTTGTGACTGAACCAGCTCAGTCTGAAAGATGAGAAAGTATCTGTGTTAGCCTCCAACCTCGAGAGGTTGGGAAGAACAGTCTGTGGTGGCCTCCATTATGTTACATATCAAAGCAGTTAGTCGGATGTAATTTTTGAAAACTGAATCTACTCACATAACCCACTTATCTTTCAAGTAGGAAAAACTGACCTGTAATGAACATTAGGGTCCATGTGAATGCTCACCTTGATCTGGATAAAAATAATCGGGCTTGGAGGGGGAAGAATTTAGTGCTTTACTGATAAGATAATGGTTTTTTCTCCATCAAAAGTTGAAGTTGTCTTTTGAAGACCCTCCACAGTACACATTTTCTATTTGGTCTGTGTGGAGATGGTGACTAGTGACACTGGTTAAAAATATTTGTGCTTTCAGTTTCACTACTTCTAATATAGTTGTATAAATTATTTGTTGCTCATGGAGTATTGATACATCAATTTGACCATTGCTAAACTGTTTCTACACTTTTTTTCCTGGATTTTTCATGGTAGTTGGTTCAAGCTCTTTGTGAGTAATTTTTTTTTTTTTTTTTTCCCCTTATGTCTGTAGGATCGTTAAGAGCCCCTCCAACATCTGGGGCTCCCCCTCCAGCCTCTGGAGCATCTCTTCCTTCTGGCCACCTGGCATACAGTCAGTTTGGACATGGAGATGTGCAGAATGGGATTCCAACCTCAGCAGCCCCAATGCAGAGGTACATAGAAGAGCAAATCATAACAAAGGCCTGCCTTGCTATTTCTATGTTAGGTCTAGACCTTACCTTTTAGGATCTAAACCAAACTAAGTACTTTGCTTTTCCTGTGGTGTACGTTGACTTGCTTTATTGCTTCCTTACTGTTTTGGAATAACGTTTTGCCATAGGCGTGTGTGTTAGACAATACAAATCTCTGGAGACTAAAAAATTCTGGAAGGATATGAGCAGGTATCAGTAACTGATCAAAACAACTTCTCCTCCAGTGACTTTCTATGTGGTAGTCATTTTCCCCATAAGGAATTTTCTGATTCCCGTAATCTGTCTCGTTTTAAAACAATTGCATCCACACAGTTGTAGTACTTAATTCCTTGGCAGTGTGAATTGATCTCTGTCTGGAGTGTGTTGCTGTCATCACTGAGTAATTCCTTAGAATTAGTTCTGGGTCCTTTTCTGTCCACTGTGGGTTCCTGAGTTATCTTCATCTAAAGCTATTTGACATCTTCTTCAGAAAGATACTGCCCTTACCTCTGGTGAAAATGTCAGCAGTCCTCACTGCTTCATTCTGATTACTGGTTATGGGGGAAGGTGGTTGGTTTTTGGAGGTTGGTTATTTATTTATTTATTTCTGGTTAAGCTCAGCACTGCAGCTGAAGACTCCAAATCTTTTGAGCAGGTGACCATTCTTACATAGCTGTGCAGGCCTTACTGTTGCTTACCCTGTAGACTCTCTTGCAGTATTTCTGATTTGTTGCGATAACTAAAATGGGATTAACAAAAAAATGCTATAAATGTAGAATTTGTATTTTAAGAACTAATAGGTTTTTTTTTTGATGAAAGTGATTCAGATCCATGCAGGATTTGTAATTATTTTTTCCAAAACTGAGCTACAGTGCTTACTGTAAATAATTGAGACCTAGCTAGCGTTTATTTTAAAAGGCACAGAGAATTGTAACTGCTTGTATAATGGGGAATCTAGTGAAGTTTCTCATCTTCCTTCTCAGGCCACCTGCTGCTCAGCCGTTTCTGCCAGGCTCAGCACCCACGCCTGTCAGCCAGACATCTACGTTCCAGCAATATGGTCCCCCCCCAGCCAGTGTACAGCAGCTCAGCAATCACATGGCAGGGATGACAATTGGCAGTACTACAGCCTCTGCTCCTCCCCCAGCTGGACTGGGCTATGGTGAGGTTTCCTGGCTACAGAAATTTGCTATTTCTTTTAATTTATGCTAGTAATTTCATAAAAGATTTGCTCTTGTCAGTGATTCATTACCATATGGTGATAGGAATTCTCTGGATGTTGACATCTGCCATAGTAAACGGTAGTTTCCTTGACTACTGATAAAGTCATCATTGGGGAGAACAGAACTGAGACTACTATAGGGGATAGTGCAGTTAGTACTGCAGGACATGAGTAACAAAACAGGGATGGATTGGACACCAAGATTCACCTAATTGAGGAGAAATGTTATTCTAAGTAAGCTGTTGGAGAGTCTACAAGCCTACTGTTGTGCAGCAACCCGCTCAAAAAAAAAAGGAAGAGGTGCTCAGTAAATCACAAAGGGATGAAATTACTCTGAATGATTCTGTGAAGGGTTTTGCTGGAAGTTGAGGAGAAGCTTACTTAAACAGTATAAACTGAGTTTAGATATTTTGTTCTGTTGTATTAGATCTATAGTCCCACTAGAGTCTGACTACACTTTGATTTTTATTTTTTTTTAATTCTTTTGGTAAAGTACTTTTTGACAAGCATCTGTAACGCAGACTTTATAGGAAAATTAGGAGTAGGGGATGCAGATTTCTTCAGCCTTTTGGCAATGTGTTTGTCTAAAATTATCCTCAGAAATAGTACAGTGGTAAATACAGAAGATGCTAGTTCTGTGCTATTAAAACCATGAAGCTCAAAACTGTTTTTGAACTGTAGGCTCCAACTTAGTGTGTAGTTTAAGATAAAAACTTATTTCAGTTCAAGAAATCAGTAGCCAGACTTATGGTGGTTTTTCTTTTGCATACTCCTGGCTTTGCACCTTTTTTTCTGGCCCTGAATCCTGAAAATTGTTCAGATTATGTAAAATAAGAAGCTCAGACTTTGAGAGAGAATACAGTGAAGGAACTGGCAAGTTTCAGATCCCCTGGAGGAGTTTCAGCTCTGATTAGGAGGGTGTTCACTTAAGATTTGTCTCTCTGATTACCAGTAAGACCATCTGAGGATGAGAAAGTGGTAGACTTGTTTAGATCATCTAGAGCAAATGGGTTTTGCTTGCATCTTAATTGTCTTGAGGATAGAAGAAAATGTTGTATCTTTTCTTCTTATCAGGTCCCCCAACATCGGTTCCCCCAGTCTCAGGAAGCTTTAGCGCAACAGGATCTGGTCTCTACACACCTTACACTGCGAGCCAAGGACCCCCTCCTACCAGTGTGTCTCAGGGTCTTCCTTTGGCACAGCCTCCGTTTCCTGGTCAACCAATATCAACTCAGCGCCTCCCTACTCAAGTCCCGGGTTTTGCCCCACCTCCCTCTTCTACAGGGATCGGACCTTCCTCTTACCCTCCTACCACAGGTGCCCCAAGGCCACCTACCATGCCAGGCCCACCAGTGCCTGGGCAGACAGCTGCTGGACCACCAGCCTCCCAGCCTAATCACGTATCCTCACCACCACCTCCAGCAACTATGACAGGGCCACACCCTGGGCCTCCCATGAGTGGCCTCCATGGACCACCACCTCCCACTCATCCTCCTCAGCCAGGATACCAAATGCAGCAGAACGGTGAGTGTTAGTAGTGTAGGAATTGTAAGTTACGTGTGTTCTCTGTGTGCTGCAAGTGGAGAACTGGATTTCAGGTTTGTAACTTGCCGGCTCCTGGCTGCACTTCAGAGCTTCCCTCTTGTTTCCCTGTGCTCATATCTGAAGGACAAATCCAAGACAAACAGTAGGATGGCGATATTTGTCATACAGGTTTTAATCACATTAATGTAACTAAAGGAATCCTAGCTTACTTGGCCAAAAAGTTGCTTAATAATTAGTGCCGTACTACTACAAGAATTTGTGATCAAAATTTTATTATGAACTTTAATTGGATGTCTGTAACCTCAACTGTTCCAATGTAGAGATTTGAAATCCTGAAAAGCCTTATTATCTTCTTTGTGTATATTAGTGGCCACTAATTTGTGGCCAGTGCGCATATACAATGTGTATGAGAGGTGTTGTTAAACATTGAAAAGGAGTTGCTATTTTTTCTTCTTTAATTCACAAAACCGTATATTTTTCTCCTTGTAGAACCTTTCACACTTTGTGTGTTCTTAGAAATAATATTAGTTAAGCTTTCTGAATTTTAAACACTCTTGGCAGATTTTTAATCAGGAACGTTTACAGATACTAGGATAAAGTAATCATGTGCAGGTGTCAGGATTGAGAATCCTGTCCCCCATGCAGCTTTGCACAACTGGCCAGGTAAATTACTTTAAAATATCTGTCCAAATTGCTATGCACTGTGAAAACACTAATGGGGTAAATCATGTTGTTATTCCACAACTGACTGAAATTGTCTAAAGTAATATGAAATAATTTCAACTAATTAGAAAACAAAAGAGATAATCACACATTAACCTATTACTGTAATTTCAGACAGGGCAAAACTGCCCGAGAGAACTCCTCGCATGCCTTTATGTAGTTTGAGGAATTATGGTTCATCCACTAGCTGTTTTGCTGGTTTGTGTGCACTTTCTATTAGGCAGTTCTGCAGTTTAATTTAAATGTTCATAGTGCATCATCTTAATGCATATTTTAATCATATTGTTCTAAAAATAGTTATGTTAGTCTAAAAACTGTTCACTTAACTCTGGTTTTAAGGAGGACTGTATCCATCAGTTTATTGGATCATGGATAGAGGTGTACAGGTCTAAGTTGAAACACTGGTGTTTAATCCAAATTAACTGAAAAGCGAGTGATTTTCTCTTTCTTTGCTTTTTGACAATGACAGGAAAAATGGGAAGTGCCTAATGAGGAAACGCCTGGTATTAGCCATTATTTGACTTTGTCCCTTTCTTGTAAGGTTCCTTTGGGCAGGTGAGGGGTCCCCAACCAAACTACGGAGGAGCCTATCCAGGAACACCAAATTATGGAAGTCAACCCGGACCACCACCTCCACCAAAACGCTTGGATCCAGATTCCATTCCTAGCCCTGTAAGCTTACTTTGTTGTTATAGTGTGAACTCTTCCATAAGATCTTTACATGAAACAGAACTGGCAAAGACCAAAGCTGAAAATGGGTTTCTCATTCCAAAGAACATCAGTCTGTTTTCCTGCTTACTTTTCTCTCATGTCAGTCTCTTGTTACGAATAAGCCTAGAAACAGTATTTTTCTTGGTAACTAAAGAAAGTGACTGTATATGCAAATCGATGCTCTAATTCCTCAGGTCTTTTTCTATACTATGTTACATTGTGAGAAGCCTTGAGGGCTTTGATTAAGCTTGTTTCTCTGTTTCTGGATTCTTCCTTAATGACTCTCCAAGGTGAACTAATTTCAGATTTTGAGGTGACAATCTATGAACTGTATGATACAAGTTTAAAGTATGATTAATAGGAGATAATTGTAGTGCTTTTCTTTTTCCTTTTCCTGTCATCTTTCAAAAAGCTGGTTAGTGGTTTTTTTGGTCATTAGGTCATGACACTACTTCAGTCAAATATGGACAACTTCTCAAATTGGGATTATCTTTCAGATGGAGGTTCTGAGAAAGGATAAGCAGTGACGTGTAATGGTTAGCAATGATGAGTAGTATTAAGCCTGGCAGTACTATTGCCACTAGTCTGCTAATGCAGTTCTGTTATTGTCTCAGAAGGCCGCAGTCATTTGATAACAGGAAACCTTTTCAGGGCAATGCTTACAAGCAGTTTACTTCAAAACTGTAAAAATAATTTAGTCTTGAGTTACATCGTAGATCAGGTTCTGAACTGGTACTGTTCAGAAGTTATTGCTATTCAAAAAAGATAATCTGTTTAGACTCCAAGTTTATCGAACTTTATGACCGTAATTTTTTCACAGAATATAGGAAGTCTTCAATTGCTTGCCTGCTTCTCTTCTCTTCCACTAAATGAGATCTCAAATGGCTTGTGTCAGTTGCCTTCATTTTAGCATGTTCTTAAAGCATAAATCCCCAATTTCTAACCAAAAAGAGCACGTGAGCCACTACGTCTGTTAGCAATGTGTTCAGACTCCAGGCCCAATATCCTGGCAAGACTAGTTTTGGGATGGGTGTATGCTGCAGAAGCTGATGTTTCCTGTTGCATGAACCAGTGTCCAAATGTATCTAATTCTAGTGCTACAGGTTTGAGTAGAGAGAAGTAACTCTGTTACTATTTGTTTTATTATTCTCTTCTCTTTTTTTTTTCTTTTTTATTTTTTGTGGCACTCTTTTTTCTTTTTTTAAAAAAAAAAAGCAACTTAATGAGCTGCCACCCCAGCAGAAACCCAGGCACAGAATAGACCCAGATGCAATTCCTAGTCCAGTAAGTGCTGTATGTGTCAATTGTAGTCTGTATGTTGGTGACCATCTGTGCATGCCTGAAACCCGAACTTCACCTCACTAACGTTCCATCATTAATCCTTTACCCTTTCCTTGCTGTCTTCTGCTTGCCTTATCAAAATGAGTAACATTACACCACAAGAGGTTGTTAAAATCTTCTCTTCTGTGATGAATGGTGAGGCAATAGAAAGCAGACTGTTTCAGAAACAGATCATGAAGAATGTCTCCCCTTCACTTTGTCTGATCTTTAAAATATCTCCTTCATCAGATTCCAACTGACATTTTCAATGTCAGCCATCAGTATCATTGTCCGTACAATGTGTGTCTTGTGTTAACATACACACAGCATGAGCCTTTGTAGCCGTGTTTCCTACTAGTTTTGAGCAGAACTTGATGACTGTTCTTGTTGATTACTAGTACTGGGCTAATGCTTTGAAGTTCTAAAATTGCAGATGAACTGTTTTGTTTTGATGTTAATTCCTGATGTAAATCTTCTAGTAGGTTAATATGAGGCATGGGGAGCTATAAACATTCTCTCATTGTCTGTGCTCATACATAACCATTAAATTCTGGATTTGAAAATTTAATGTTTATGTGTAGAGAATCTTAACTAAAGAAAGTAAAAAGCAGCTACCTTTTGGATTGGACGAACAAAACGCATTTGACTCTGTTACCCTCGTATCGCTTCTTCCTCACTTAGTCAAAGTTGGTTCTATAACAGTTACCAGTGGTGAGATCACCAGTGTCTGTCAATTTGCAGAGTTTTGAAATGGGACTAGATCTATCCTAGAGTAGTCGCTGTCTCATGCTATGGGAGGCTTTCTGCTGGCAACTTGCAATCCTTAGTGAGCGGGTAGAAGTTCTTCCATGCAAACTTCTGCATTTCAGAGTTTAGTCGAAGCAAAGGCATGTGTCTTCGGTGGCAAAATAAGATCAGAAGAATGATTGCTAGCTTTAATGCTTTCATTCAGGCACCAGTATGGAAGTGTAGTTAAAACTGTGTATAACTACAATTTTCTGTTCTTATGCAAAGGTCAGTGGATATTTTAGTCAAGTAAATCTGTTTAATGCATTTCCATTATCTTAAGCATATGTGCATTAATGAAGAATTTGAAATACTAAGAAATTTAAGATTTTTACTGGCTTTGTGAAGTTTAAGCTTTGTTCATTGACAAGTTTAATGAGACTTCACTTCTCACATACCCAGAATTCAAATCGTAAAAAGTTGAGCACCACGGAGTAACAAAGACTTCCACTTGAGCTTGCAAGCATCTATCTTTAGGTCAGAGTTACAGTGGTTAGAAACAAACACATGCTATGAAAACAGTGGGAACATAACTGAAAGGAAAGGCCAGATTATCTGTAGACCTTCATCCTGAGGCTTACCGAAGCTTCTAATTTTAATTTGGCTAGGAGCAGTGTACAGGGGAATACTACCAAAAATTCCTTTCTTGATGCGCATTTGGCTTTTATGAGTTCAGATCAGGCCTTAAATCACAAAATATGCTGCTAAAAATACTTGAGGAAAAATGCTATTTGTAACTTGTAATTTATTGTTAATCGTTAAACTGAGAGGTGACTGCTTGACAAAACTCGTTTGCTTTAGACTTCTTATTTTTAGAGATAGTAATATTTGCCTCAGGTCCCCTTTTCACGGTCTTACAGCTACAAATCTTATATTTTACAGTACTTTGAAACCAAGCCTCTAAACATTAATGACGTGTTTTCCATCATAGATTCAAGTGATTGAAGATGACAGAAGTAACCGTGGGTCAGAACCATTTGTCACTGGAGTAAGAGGGCAGGTCCCACCTCTTGTTACTACAAATTTCTTGGTCAAGGATCAAGGTAAAATATTTTTCTTTTCCTAAACAAAGCACAAACCCCAAAGCATCCATGACAGAACTGTGCATGTCTTTAAAGGAAAGGTTTGAGGAATGATTCCAGTGGCTGGGATTGTGTATTTTACCCACAGAAGCTTATTTTCAAGTCCTGTGTTGATTTGATCTCAATTTAGATTCTCATGGTTGTTTGGTAGCTAGTAACCAATTTGCAAGTAAAAAATGTTTTCCAAGGCAGGTACCTGGGACCAGCATTAGCAGGGATATCAGAAAGCAGTAAATGAAGCCTCTTCTGTAGAGCTATGTCAGTGACAGTTAAGAACTGAAATTTACTAGCAATATCATTTGAATTGGACTGGGAACTGTATATTTTTAAATCATGTGTGGGATGTCAATTGATCCATGGGCTTCATAGAGAAAGAATATTTCATCTTTTAATTTCCTATGCTTTATTGGAAATTTTAAGCTCCCTTAAAACTTCAGAATCAAATTCTACAGTCAAGTGCTTTAGTCTTCAGCCAAAATTACAAAATCAAACAGTAGAAATGTTTGAGTCTTCTGCCTATAGTACATTTTAGTCTGCAAAAAAAGTGGAACAAGCATGCCTTTTTAGAGGTTTAAGTTGATGTGGAGTCACGTTCATTTGGTTTGAGTTAAGGGTTTTTATTGTATATAGTTAATTGTAAGGAGGCATTTTGTTTGGAATTCAAGTTTTGCATAGATTGAAATTAATTTATTGTTTAGATAAGCTCTTAGTCTCTGTGACTTAACAACACAACGTAAGGTATCTTTATTTCTGTTCTTGAACATAAACTTAACTTGTACTGAAATCTGTGGGGATTTTTTCTTTGTTCCCCAGGTAACGCAAGCCCCCGCTACATAAGATGCACATCTTACAATATTCCCTGCACCTCAGATATGGCCAAACAGTCCCAAGTTCCCCTAGCTGCTGTCATAAAACCGCTGGCTACTTTACCCCCAGAGGAGGTGAGAACTGTATGCAGGGTTACATATGCACTGTATGCACTCTGAACTCATTTGGAGAATGCTATTAGATGTTGACATTTAACAGATAAGTTGAGAAGGAATATTTAAGTAATAAAGACTCGGTAAACATTGATTCTCCCACAAATGTGTGGTAGAGATCTGTAAGACAGAAGAATGTTGTGTTCAAAACACTTAGTATTTTGATTGCCATGGTAATTTCAGCTTCTTTGCACTAACTGTTAAGCACTATGACCAAATGAACAAAATACTAGGATGGTCACAAATGCGTACACTTCCAGTTGATCTCAATTTCTTTCTTGGCCTACAATATTTAAATGGTTACTAATCACTGATGTTAAGTCTTTTCTAGGATGTCAAGTTGTGGAATTGGATGAGAATGTATAAAGCAGCACTGGTTAAGCTGCCTAATGTGCATGTACATGCACAGCACTGTGTGGGATGACAGCACAAGACTGAGTACTGGGCACTGCTGAGCTGCACTTGTATTTCTGCCCTTGCTCCATGCAGCATTTATTTCCTTCTAGGTGTATGGTGTGGCTAGCTAGCCTTTTACCCACTCTGTCTGGTTGCTGAGAACATGAAAGCTTCAAGGATATTAGAGCTAGAAATTTTATAAAATATGCTAAATATTCTGGCTACTGTGTAGTGTTAGCCTGCTTGGAGCAGTGACATAAAGACAAATATGCTCGTTAAATGTGAATGCATATATTTGCAGTGTTCTGTGCCCTGTTAAACTTGACTTTAGCATCTGCTGAGGAAAAGAGTATCCTCTGGGCTTTAAGGGTGGATTTTTCCTGTTGCGTTTTGTTAATGTTCCTAAACTATGGTTTGGATTTTGGAAATTGGTTTGTCATAAAACTGAGTCGTGAAGTGAATTCCTGTGTTGCTGTATTGTGCCTGGAGTTTAAAAGGAGCACAGTAGGAGAATGTGATCTTATCTGAGAAACCTGGAGGCTTGTGGAGCTGCACATTTTCAGAGAAGCTTTACAAACAACTAGTTGTTAAGTCTCCTGGTGTGTTTATGCTTTGAACAAATGCTTGTGATATCCAGAAAAAACATGGCTAGGATCGGAAAATTGCCCTGGAGACTGGTCAGCTTCTACCATTGGAAAGTTCTTTATGGCAAGGGCAAACTCCCTGTGGAGAGGCTGTTCCAACAAATGAAGGCTCAGCTGTTCAGAGCAGTAAGACTGTAAATACAGCTAAAGCTTAACATATCAGTAATGAGAGGATAAATGTCTCCTGGAAATCATAGAATCACAGAATGGTTTGGATTGGAAGGGACCTTAAAGATCATCCAGTTCCAACCCCCCTGCCATGGGCAGGGACAGCCTCCACTAGACAAGGTTGCCCAAAGCCCCATCCAAGCTGGCCTTGAACACTTCCAGGGAGGGGGCATCCACAACCTCTCTGGGCAACCTGTTCCAGTGTCTCACTACCCTTACAGTGAAGAACTTCTTCCTAATGTCCAATCTAAATCTACCTTCATTCAGCTAAAATACAGCATTCAGATAAATCTAGAATATATAAAAATTCAACACCTGGTTGCCAGATACAGGACCTTTGCCCTATGTAAACGCACAGTTCAGAAAGCAAAGCCTGAGGCTTCAGAAAGAAGTATCTCTGTGCCTTCTGGTGGTTAGTGACCAGTTAGGCATAGCACTGCATGTTTACAGCACCCTTGTAGTTTGTTTGCATGTATGTTATTGGGGAGAGGCTGAGGAAAAAAGCTTATTGTGTAGAAGTACAATACTAATGTTGTCTGGCAGTCAGAAAACTTGAAATTTTGTTTTCTCTGAGGAGGTCAGCCTGGGCAGTAAAAGCCAAGAAGCACTGGCCACAAAACCATTGTATTGTCAATAAATGATTAGTGAGGTGGGATGAGAGATGTGGCACATCTGTGACATGAAAAGCAAGAAAGTGGCTAGAGCATTTGCTCAACTCCTGGTCAAAGAATATGTTGCCTCTTAAACATAATCAGAGGTTTAGGGTGACTGAGAGAATTAAGACTGGACACCTTTAGTGTCAGAAAATTTAAAAGTAAGTAGTTAAACTTTATTTTGAGCTAGATTCTTAGTTATGAAACTTTGAACTATGAATGCAACTTGTAGCTTGCACGAGTTCTGTCTTAATTGTTTTAAAATGCTTCCTGCACATTCTGAGGTTGAGAAGCTGCAGAAGTTGCCAAGCATCTTATTCTGGTTTGGCTGCAAAAATTAGTATATTATCAGTAAGTTCAAAAACGGTATCCCTACATAACAATGTTGAGGACTTGCTATACAGTGGGATCAAGACAAGCAGAACTTACAGGTATACTGTATTTCATAGTGGACTTCAAAAATAAGTCTTATCAGTTGAAATTTTTTAAAATAGTCTGGACACTCTATTGAATATATGGAATGCAGTGACTGGCTTCTATTTTGTCAAAAAACTTGCATTTTACAAGGGAAAAATACAACAGGTGAAGATTTACTTTTAGAACACCCAACTGTGGTGAAATGTAAATTGTACATTCACTCCCATGAGGTTATCACAGCCATTCTTAGCATGGCTTCAGTCTTCCACGTTCCCTTGGGGTACGTCTGTGCGGTGTGGTACTCTTGCTCGTGCTCCTCAAGCAGGCTCCTATATAGAGTAGTGCAGCACCATGCAGAAGGTCTTGTTTGTGTCCAAGTGGGATAGCCCGTTAATGACTGCAGCCCACAGAGAACTGCTGTGCTAGAGCATGAATAGCATTTACAAAATACTTGTTCTGGCTTCCCCACCCCCTTCACTCTCTCCCACAGCTGCCAAAATGCTCAATAGCAGATAGTTTTAAGCTCTGCAATATGTGTGGTCACTTCTTTCTCATTATTGTGTGACCTGTCTTTTCTGTTTTCCCTTGCTTCCACAGACCCTTCCTTATTTGGTAGACCACGGAGAATCTGGTCCTGTCCGATGTAATAGGTGCAAGGCTTACATGTGCCCTTTTATGCAATTTATTGAGGGTGGAAGGAGGTTCCAGTGTTGTTTCTGCAGCTGTGTCACTGAGGGTAAGGGGTTTTTTTCTGGAAATCAGTCTGTAGGCTCTATTGGAGTGATCTTTGCACAAGATTTAAGGCAATAAATCTTTATTGTATTATGATCATTTATACTGTACACTGTGCTTTTATGTGGGTTTAGTCTTGTAAAAAAAAGATTGTAAAACATGTTCAGTGCTTAGTTTTGAAAGGATATTCAAATTAAGTAGGTGCTTATGCATTGCAGTAGTATTGCACCAAATTTTTAACATGAGATACTTGTAGCATAATGTATGGTGGTTTGAAAAATTATTTATGGTGTTTTCTTAGCGATGTTTTGAGTGTTTCGTTTGGTAGCACTGATGGCTTTTAATGAACTGTTTGTTCTAATCACCTCAGGCTGTACAACGGTTTGTACAAACCAAAACAGGAAGCTGACAGGGGTTAGAAATGGTCAATTTTTAAAAAACTTCTTTGTCTGGTGATTTTCAGCCTGCATGCATTCCCTGTCCCGGCTCACTCAGCAGCTGTATGAATGGCTGTACCTGCAACAGCTGAGCAGGGGCAGAAAAGGGAGGGATGTTCAGAGACTGCTGATGAAAGCAATGCTGTGAAAATACAATGTAATTGTACCTAATACTTGAGAGCAATTTGGTTTTGCTCTGCAAAAACAAAATCAGGTAATTAGCTTGTACTGGATGCGTACTTGGAGAGAAGAGCGATAGGTGCTTATATGTACAGTCTTAATGATATTACTTTGTTTTCTTTTGAACTGTCAAAACTTCTAATGTTTAGAATAATTGAAAGGTGATGAATAAAACCATTATAGATAATCTAATTTTATTCTGCCCTGGAGCTCTGTAGGCAGCTATAGCTGGAATAGATTTTGTCACCCTAGCAATTCTGCAGGAGGGACTCTGTCATGGTAGTTCTTGGGGCACAAGGAAAATGCTTTCTTTGTTTCTGCAGCTGACTTTTGTAGGCAAAAACTTAACTCCCATTTTACCTGGTACAGCATGAAAGTACTGGGCGCTGGGCACATGGTTACACATTCAGTTCCTCCTTCATAATGTTTTACAATCCACTGTAAGAAGTGCCCTGTCTGTTCTGACAAAAAGATTAGAGCAGTCTCTGCACCCGAGCATGCCTAGTAGGCTTTACCTTTGTGCAGCATGGGAAGGGAAGGAAAAAGTTAACTCATATTGCAGAATACGGAGCTCAATCTTTTGGTAAGCCTGAATTGAGTCATTAATGTTGTAGCCTGTAGTTTGCCTCAATCTCTATTGTAAGTTATTTGTTACTACTTGTACAAGATTTTTACATTTTTCCTTTGGACTAAAGCCTTCAGAAGAATCCTGAGAGCACATTGTAGTGACATTTCTGATATGAAATGTATAATAAGAATGTAAAGGAGATTCAGGAGAAGTGCAATAATGTCTTTAATGATGCTCTTAAGTTGCATGAATATTTTTAGTAATACTTGTGTGCTAGCACAGAGTGCCAGCTAGCTTTCCTGGAGTTTTATGAGACAGCTGTTGTCACGTTAGCTCTCTAGTCACAGTGTTTATCATGGGTGTGTCACTGAACCAAATGCTTTCTTCCTTCCCCAGTGCCACCTCACTACTTCCAGCATTTGGATCATACTGGAAAACGAGTAGACTTCTATGATCGACCTGAGTTATCACTGGGGTCTTATGAGTTTCTAGCAACAGTTGACTATTGCAAGGTACAGTAGTATGTATTTATTACTGTATTTTGTTTTGCTTTTAAAAAGCCTATTTTCCTAAAAGTAAGAATGACATGAATTGTCTGGGGCTGCTTTCTAACTGGCAGAGATAATTAACAGTATTAATCTACCCCCCTTCATTGTGTAGGATAATGTACTTGTCTGCTTACCTCCCAAAGTAGAGGAAGTCTCGATCACGCATGACATAATACAATTCTGTTATAGCTGCCACTGTCATTCTCTTCTGGAGCTCTACAAGCAGCTATGGCTACTGTTTCCTTACCAATTCTGCAGGAGGGACTCTTGCAATAGTTCTTGGGGCAGAAGAATAATGTAGGAGACATTCAAGAAAAGTACAATAGTAACTATGCAATGTGCAACCTGTTGCCTAAAACAAACTTTATCTATTGAGCTGAAATTTCAAATACAGCCATAGTGGTTAAAAACACAAGAGTAGTGTGGAAATACATATTGTCAGAGCTGGTTCACTTTTAAATTAAAGATTTAAATATAAGTGACTTCTAAAGAATAAGAAAAATATGTGCAAGGTGTTTATTAAAGCAACTTATATCTCTGTTGAAAGAAATGCTGGGAAAATAGATGCCTAAATGTTGCAACTTTATACTGGTTACTTTCTGATGCCTCAGCTTTACTTCGAGTTAAGGGAAAAACTAATTATCTTGCTTGTAACAGCGTAAGAAGCATTTTTAATTTGAATGAGATGCAATCTTCCGAGCTTTGTTTTTTTAAAGTTCTGTTTTGCTTTTGTTCTGTGTGCTTCTTCCAGTGTGACCTATAGATTTCAAAAAGCTATTGACTGAAACAACTTTTTCTTTCCCAAAGCAAATGTGATATTTAAGTAGAAGGGAAAGGTTGCAGTTCTCAGAGTCAAATCTTTTGGTTTATATTGATGAAATTGCTTAGAACAAGTCTAGTCAGATTCCAAAGTCTTGAGAATTGGCAGGAAACCTCCCTGTCTCCTTTCCCTATCTGGCCTAGTCATGTAAATAGATGATTTAGTTGTGACTAGCCTGTTCTTCACTGAGCAATGGCAAAATAATATCAGTCTAGGGCATGTCATAGCAGTCCATTTCAAGCACAGTGTGCTTACATGTCTGTTAGTTGGACAGAGATGGGAGAATGATCTGAGGAAACAATTACTGCTCATGAGTAGAAAAGTATGTGAAAGCTATTAGGGTTTTGACCAGCATTCATCTGTCCGTGTTACAGAGCTGTTATGTGGGCTGCATTATATGGCCATAATGTGACTTCTTACCTCTCTTCCACAGAATAACAAGTTTCCCAGTCCACCTGCTTTCATTTTCATGATTGATGTGTCTTACAATGCTGTGAAGAGTGGCTTAGTGAGGCTAATATGTGAAGAATTAAAGTCGCTCATAGATTACCTGCCCAGGTAGGTATATCGTGTACTACTGCAGCCAGTCAAAATGGGGGAAACTAACACTTTTTTCTCTTTTTAAAAAAGCTAGAAATTAAAACATTATTTGATAATCCTGTCAAACTTTTCTTGAGAGAAAGGCCAAGCAGAACATCTTCCTGGGTACCTTTCTAGAAGAAAATCTTTTTTTTTCCTTTCACTTTTCCCTTATCCCTTATTATGTTGGGTTCTGTGTAATGATTTCACTGCCTACTTAGGTGTGAAGGCAAGTGTGTTTCTTACAGGGAAGGCAACATGGAAGAATCAGCCATTCGAGTAGGCTTTGTCACCTACAACAAAGTGTTACACTTCTATAATGTGAAGAGCTCACTGGCCCAGCCACAAATGATGGTTGTCTCAGATGTGGCAGATATGTTTGTGCCACTCCTTGATGGTTTTCTGGTGAATGTGAACGAGTCCAGGACAGTTATTGCCAGGTAATAGAAATTTATTTACAAAGTGTGTGGTAAACTTCTTGTTTGGTAGATTCAAGTGTTGCGTGCTTGTTTGTCATGTTATTCACCTAGAAGTCACTCCATATATTTTAACTTCCTATACTCTTTGGAATTAAGCTGACAAAGTAGGATGGGAAAATTCATGGGGTAGGGGTGTATTTGACTCGTAGTCCAGCTTGGCAGAGGGTATGTATAAGGGGATTTAGCACAGAAGGGCATTTCTGTGAAAAAATAAAACACAACTAGAATGATGCAGAATGAAAGTTGTAAGAATACTGAATCACTGTCTTTACAGTTATTTAGGCAGTGGCCTTAAACTGAGACAACAGTGGTGTCTAATTTTGGTTCTGTGGAGAAAATTGAGTGAGTGGGATAGAGAAGATAAAGTCTCAAGTAAAGAAAGAGAAATTAGCAAAGTTTTGGCAAACTATTTAACATGATACTTTAACTAAACTATGGTGTGTAGCTAATGATGTTTTGGGAACTAGACCTGGCACTGCATGTTTTTAAAGAAACTTTCTCGCCTGTTTTGTAGTGCACTAACAAGCATAAATACAAAACTGTAGTTTAAACCTAGTAATCTTTTAATAGTACACAGGATGCTTGGCAAACACAGGCGAAGTGTCACTAGTCTTTCCTAAGAGTTTACTTAGCAATAAATATTGGAATATATTAAAAGAGCAGGAAGACAGAAGAGCTATCAGAGTAGGCATCAGTTGAGGCTATACAGCAAGCACTGAGGATATGGATGAGAGAAACCAGTGAAGAATGACAAAGTACCATTTTTTTCACAGATAAATGATGAGATGTCAAATACTGTAAACTTTATGCAAATTTACAGACACATTAGGGTCTTCTGTTTAAACCACTTTGGTCTCATAGGTCATCAACTGCATGGCTTTTCCAATTAAATGGAATCTTGAATTCCTCATTTTTCTTGTTCTTTGCTAGTTTGCTGGATCAGATTCCAGAAATGTTTGCAGACACAAGAGAAACAGAAACTGTTTTTGCACCTGTGATTCAAGCAGGGCTGGAGGCGCTCAAGGTTGGTAAATGCATTGTCATGGCAAATTGTTTTCAGTCTGAGTACTCTGAAGTTCATACTCTGCTAACACGCACTAAGATGACAGATCTAAAGCTTTTCGTAAGTCTCCTTGTAGTAGATGTGCTACATGGAGGGAGTGCTTCGCTCATTCTTCAAGTGCATGTTCCTGTGGTTCTATGTAGCTAGCTATCTGTTCTGTACCCAATTTTTTTTTAATAATTTTTGCTCAACGTACAAGACATGCGGCTTAAACCCAGCCAGGTAACTCAGATTTGATTTGAACAGTTGATAGAACATACCAAAAAAAAAAAAGACCCTCCAATGTTAAAACCAAGTGCGGCAGTCTGTAATGTCTCATTGATGAGTTCTGTAATATGGTGTCTTTCTGATCCTGTGCCTAAAGCTGCTGTACAATCTTAAATAGAAGGAGAGAATGCAATCTGTTGAAGTATATGTGCTAATCAAGTAAACCTTTCCTAAAGTTCTTCCATTCCAGTACTACTTCCAGATAATTATATGCATGATCTAACTCTGACTTGTATATACTGATCAAATTGATTGCCTGTATGAGTCTATCCAGAACTGTTCATATAGCTCTCTTTGTCTGTCATGTAAGCCCCTAGAAATCTCTTAAAGTCAGTTTTCCTGACAATTGTTCAGTTAAGAAATCATATAAATTACTAATTGATTGTTTACATACTGTATGTGTCAGAGAAAAAATAACCTGCTAAACATTGGCTAGTGTTGACATAGGTTATTGATTTAAAATTAATGATCCATTGAAGCTCAGATTACAAAATCCTTTGCCATTTCTGTGACACTCTTCCTTTTCCACAAACTCAGTTGCTCCAAGTCAGAGAAGAAAGCCATCTTTTGTTTAACACATTTGTGCAAAACCTTTTGTAGCTGAGTATTGGTTACTGCTTTGTGTCATCTTTTGTCCCTGCCATGGAACCAGCAGGGGTCCAATAGAACTGAAACTGTCTTTTCTGTAACTGACCAGTAAGCTGTATTTCCTGTGCTGGATACCACTGAAGTAATCACTCAGCCTGTGTGTCTGATAGAGTGCCTTCCTGATGTGAAGAAGTGAAGTAATGAGGATGCTTGAATGCTTGTTCTTGAATCAGTTTCACTTACAGTTTTTGTAAATGTTTCTAACCTGCACTTTTGTACTCACTTTCCTGCAGGCAGCTGAGTGTGCTGGAAAGCTCTTCATTTTCCACACCTCTCTGCCCATCGCAGAGGCCCCAGGGAAGTTAAAGAACAGGGATGATAAGAAACTGATCAACACAGATAAGGAGAAGGTAATAATGACTTGCATGATGCTTACCTTACAGGTGTATAGTATACTCTTTATGAGATAAAATAACTCTCATAAAGATAACAGCATAACAGATAACAGCATAACAGATAACAGATAACAGATAACAGATAACAGCAACGTTAAAAAAATTACAAGGGTAGCACATAATGTAACCATCCCAGCTAATGTCTTTTAACATGGGACTTCTATCTTCTGCTCTCAAGCAGAGCTGTGTAGACTTGACATCGTAAGGACAGCTCTGGTATGAGACCAAGAAAAGATACATCTAGATTCTTATACTGGATAAAATACCATAGCTGGACTAAAGTAAATGTGCTGAATTTACAATTAAAGCAAGGTGTGTAGTAATTTTTGCAATATTCAACAGTTCTTTGCAGGCAGGGTCAGGAAGAATTTATATGATCCTAATCTCCCTGAAGAGAGACTTAATGTATACAAGCGTATTGACTGGGATTATAAACTGGATCTTGCTTTTCCTTTCTTACCACAAACTCCCAATCTCATCTCTGACTTCCTTTTTTTAGACTTTGTTTCAACCACAGACAAGCTTTTACAACAACTTGGCCAAGGACTGTGTGGCCCAGGGCTGCTGTGTGGATCTGTTCCTATTTCCAAACCAGTATTTGGATGTGGCGACACTAGGTGTAGTAACTTACCAGACGGGAGGCTCCATTTATAAGTATGCATATTTCCAGGTAAGAGTGACATTGACTCAGACTGGTATTTGATCTAAGAATTAATGTTTAGTTAAAGAGTTCTCTTTCATACTGTGAACCATAGTGAACAAGTACTTCTTTGGAAATAAATTGCTACCTAAATTTCAAGATTTTCACCAAAACGATTTTGTTAGCTTTATGTCTTCACACTAAATATCTCTATTAATAACAAAAACAACAACAAGAAAAGTTATGCTGTTATCTTTTAGCACAATATTTTATTAGCGGGGCACTGAGCCCTATATAATGGCTGGTTTTTAGAGTAAGACTGCAGGAGACAGAATCTATTTCTAAATTACTTTACAGTTTATGGAACAGCTCTGATTTAAGGGAATGTGAAACTTGAATTATTGCTTGTGTTCTAGCTGGAGACAGACCAGGATAGGTTCCTGAATGACTTGAGAAGAGATGTCCAGAAAGAAGTGGGATTTGATGCTGTAATGAGAGTGCGCACAAGCACAGGTGGGTATTGGCATGAATGGGTCTTAATAAATTGACCACTTCAAGGACATCATATGGGAAGTAACAGATTTTTCCCCAATTTAAAACATCTTGAGACAACTAGTCTGTGCAAAAAGCTCTGCTAAAGCTTTGGAATTCTAAGACTTTTGTTCAGACTGAGCCAAGATCCCTGCTGAAATCTGTCAAGATAACTTAGTGTCACTGATGACAGGATTTTCAGGGCTCAAAAGGTTGTCTGTCTTATTCTGTTGAACATTGTGATTCATGTTGGGTTTTTTCTTTTTTAGGTATTCGAGCAACTGACTTTTTCGGAGCTTTCTATATGAGCAACACAACTGATGTAGAGATGGCAGGTTTGGACTGTGATAAAACAATCACAGTGGAATTCAAGCACGATGACAAACTGAGTGAAGACAGTGGTGCACTCCTTCAGGTGAGGGGGTAGGCTTTCTAGGAGAAAGTGAGTCGATAATTAAGAATTGTCAACAAAACTGTGTCAAAGGGGAACCAAATCTCAACTGGGGAGAGTGCCAGTTAAAGAAAAGGATGAGGTCACTCTGAACTGAATTATTAGACACTCCTTCAAGGAACTGTTTAATTCTTTCTTTCTGCCCCTTACTATGCCCTTGACCTTTCAGCATACTTGTTCTCAGGGTGACCTAGACTGCTTCAAATTACAATCTTATTTTCCAAGACGGTTCCCTTAATACAAACTGCTAACATTGCTGCTTGTTATCTTTCATTGACCCTGATTCTTAGCATATGCTTTAGCTTATTGTGCAAGTTTTTTACATAATTATTTTATTTGTTTAGGCCTCTGAGGCCTGGTTTTTAATGAAATATATTCAAACCCTGCCTTTCTTATTGTAGCAGGACCTCATTTTTCTATATCCTGGCATTTTTGTCTCCTATAGTGTGCTCTGTTGTATACCAGTTGCACAGGACAGCGACGACTCCGCATTCACAACCTGTCCTTAAACTGTTGCACACAGCTTGCTGACCTCTATCGAAACTGTGAGACAGACACACTCATCAACTACTTGGCTAAATATGGTAAGGGTAAATATGGTAACAAGAATTCCAACCTTTAGCTGCTGTTAATATGCCTGTTGTCATCCAATGACACCTGTTTATTCTCTTTGCATCAAATGTCAGGTGGCAATCCTGATACTTCAGTCATTTCTGGGAAAGAGCATAAAGCTGTGATGATAGCATTATTGCTTAGGACAACAGGTACAGGTAGAGGGTATAGGCTTACCCTTCGTACAAATTCTTGTCTAAATCTTTTTAACAGAGTTTTGTATTGAGAGCTGTCTGAATTCATCCTTGTATTTATTTTTGGACTGTTCTAGTTTGTTCTTTAACTGTTCCAGAATTTAACTCCAGGAGTAGGAAATGGTCACCTTTGCTCATAGATCTGGGTTAAATATCGTACTTTTATTCATTGTACTCTATTTACCCTTTCTAGTTTGCAGTAAAAGCCTATAAATCCAGCAGATATTTAGGATTGTGTCTGTTTATCACCATTAAAATCACCAGTCCATTTTCAGTCCATTAAAGAAAGATGGCCAGGCTATAAAAAGAGGTTTTATAGTGCCCCATGCTTTCAAGTATGACTAAGCGTATTTTAAAGTACATGGGAGAGAGACAGTTGAAGAATATGTAATACAGTGAAGTAAATGAGCTTTTTCAGATCTTCAGTAGCAATGTATCATCTCTTTCCCACAAGTCTGAAGGTGAGGGGAAAAAAGACTTTCATAAACAATAGTTGTTTAGATTTACTTAGTGGAAGTAGTGTTGGGTTTTTTACTGTTCATGAGCAATCACTTGATAGCCATCCATTTCTTTCCTCTTTGTGCAGCATATCGTGGAGTTCTGGGTAGTCCAGTAAAGACTGTACGAGATGCACTGATCAACCAGTGTGCCCAGATCCTAGCTTGCTATCGAAAGAACTGTGCTAGTCCCTCTTCTGCTGGCCAGGTAAAACTCCAATGCTTTCACTTGAATCACAGGCTTGAGTATTAAAAGGTGATGAGAGCTGCTTCCTACTTAACCTTCTCAGAAAAAGTCAATTGCTATGCTCAGCAAAAATTTGCAAAGAGGAGACTTGGGGAAGCAGAGAGACTGCAAGTAAATAGTTGAGAATGAGTTTTATGTTACTTTTGCAAGTCCATGATATAATTGGACTATCAGTGTTCACTCCTCAGCTGTACCATGCTTTGTTGGTTCATGCAACCCTTGTTTTGTCAAACATAAGCTTCTTCAGCAACACAGCTGACCAACGTCTGTCTGCTTGTGACTTGTAGCTGATCCTCCCAGAATGCATGAAGCTGCTTCCTGTCTACTTGAATTGTGTGTTGAAGAGTGACGTCCTTCAGCCTGGTCCAGAGGTCACAACGGATGATCGTGCCTACATTCGTCAGTTAGTCACATCCATGGATGTGGCAGAAACAAATGTTTTCTTTTATCCCAGGCTTTTGCCCCTGGTAAGTAATTCAGGATATTCTTGCCTCTTGAGACTTGCTGTTGTCTTGACTCATCATAAGGACTGGCATTTATATTTTAGCAAGGGAGTGATTTGAGAAGGATTTGGGATCAGCCATCTGTTGGGATACATCACTTAATTCCACATGGTAATAGATGCATTGCTGCATCTTGTGAATTTGCTGGGGGATTTTTTTTCCTGAGCTGTGAGCATGTGACTGGTGGCAAAGAAGACACTTTTGATGCTTTCATAATATTTCAAAAGTCCCAAAGCTTCTTGTAACTCTATGTAGCAATTTTATTGCAGGACAAGTCCACATACTATTCCAACTTTTCAGTACCATAGTTGCTGGAATAGCACTAACAACTAATTACATTCCTGCTCCAGGAGGTAATATTGGAACTACGGAGTAATTTCACCACAGCCTTATGTTCTCTTTTGCTGACCAAGAGTCTCTGATCTGCTTCTGTGTCACGTTCAGCAAGAAAACTAAGCTAAGGAAGTTGATACTTCAGTCACAGCTGGTTTTCTTCCTGCTCCCCGTTAGTCCAGGAGAGTATCTAGTATGAGTCCTAGAACTGAGAAAACCGTTGGGGTCTTGGTGGCAGAAATTTTCAGGACTTCATAAGATGTTCTCGTTTTATAACCTTTATTTTATTTTTTTATTTCACTCTAAAACAGACCAAAGCAGATGTTGACAGTGACTCCTTGCCAGCAGCAATCCGGAACTCAGAGGAACGTCTCTCCAAGAGTGATATATACCTGTTGGAGAACGGGTTGAACATCTTTGTGTGGGTGGGAGTCAACGTGCAGCAAAGCCTGATCCAGAACCTCTTTGGAGTGTCATCCTTCAGTCAGATTAGCAACGCCTTGGTGAGCTGGATGGCAGTGCGGGAGCTAGTGTCTGTGATAGTCACCCAAAACTTAAAACAATGAGGAAAGAAGTTGAAAAAATAGTGTTAAATTTTTCATGTTAGGAACAAGAGAAGCACAGGTATGTGAAACTACAGTAGAAATGTCCCTAGTCTGGGCATGTCTGGCATGCTTTTGCCAAGCTTTGTTTGACAAGCCGCATCTCCACTGAAAGTAAGGAGAACAGTCGATATGTAAATGGTATGAATAATTGACCTTTAATTCTGATATCATGTTATATTCTCTTTTAACTAGTTGAGGTCAAAGAGAATGAATGTTAGTGGGGGTAGACGTGTATCTACATTTATGTAATAGGACAAAACTGCTGAGTTTTGTTTAATGTTGCTTTCCTTTGTGTGACTAATGGGGATTGGATATCTTTCATTGCAGAGTACCCTGCCTGTCTTGGAAAACTCCTTTTCAAAGAAAGTACGATCTATTGTTGACATGCTTCAAGTGCAGAGATCCCGCTACATGAAGGTAAAAATGTTGTCCCCTATTTGTAGCTTTAAATCCTTTTCCCTTTTAGCAGAGCGGTGGTGCCTTGTAATGCTGCAGTGCTGAACTTTATTCTTCCTTATCTCATAAACGGGATTCAAACATTAAGTTTTCAAGGATCTGAAAAAAAATTTTTACTAGTTTTGGAGTTCTGTGCTTACCATAGGTCTAAACTTAAATTTTTTTCAGAGCTATTAGAATATACTACTGCACAAACCACGAACATGGTATTTTCCTTCTATTTAGAAAGGATTGAGGCTTACCCCAGCTTAGTTACAGAAGTCAAAGCACATAGGCCACGTATGCTGTGATTCTGATTATCTGTCTTTGGATTTTGAGCTATTAACTTCTTGCTCTTTTTTTCCCCAAGAACATTCATTCTGCTAACTACTCACTGTTGGTTTTGTTCTTGTTTTATTCTTTTGTAGTTAATAATTGTGAAGCAAGAAGATAAGCTGGAAATGCTGTTCAAACATTTCCTAGTGGAGGACAAGAGCCTGAGTGGGGGGGCTTCATATGTGGACTTCCTGTGTCACATGCACAAGGAGATTCGGCAGCTACTGAGCTAGAGGAGGGAGTGGTGCTGGAACTCAGCAGTGACATTTCAGTCTCCACTAATGACCTGATCAGAAGGCCCAGCGCCCTCAAAAAGGACAACGTAGAAATCTGTACAATTCCATAATTTTTAATACACATTGCATAAGCAGAAATCCTTTCAACTTCTCCCAGTCCTGTATGAGAGATGAAAAATTTTCCTGGTGAGGGCTAAAAAAAAAAAAAAAAAGGCCTTTGATACCAGGTCTTTTACTTGTATCTAAATTGTTTCCTGTGCTTGGCAGGAGTTCACCCCCCCACCCCATGCTCGCTAATCCTGTCGTAATGAATGTAGTTTTTTTTCAGTTCACTGTACATGATTCAACATTGGGTGAAAAAGCTATAACTCTTCAAAACTTCTGGTAGTTGCTGTGTGTTTGTATGGGCGCGTGTGCATGCTCCAAGTTGAAGAGGATGCGCAGGTCGGAGGACAAGAGGCAGGTCAGGTGATGGGAGCTGGAGCAGCCAAACATTTTGTGTCTCCCTCTCTTAAGAGGGAAACATGACGTTGCAGAGCACAAATGTATCATGTGGCTGTCTGAACCAGAAATCCATGAAAAAAGAAATAAATGGTAAGCCAGGAGGCAACAGGGTAAATTTCTTTCCACCATCTCCCCTGTACTATATGTTGCTGTGCGGATCTGTGATGGAGTAATAGTTCAGTGAGCAGCAATCAATGGCTTTCAAACAGCGTAGGGGTAGAGACAGTGCTTCGTTGCGTGTGTGGTGACTCCTTTCCTTCTCTTTGCACGGCTCTGTAATGTCCTACTCAATCCATGTTCCATAGCCTCTCTTGCAGAGCTTACCTGTCTATCCAGATGGCGGTGGGAACAAAAGCCTCTTAACCTTAAGCAGAAAATACTTTTAGCAAGGTGATGTGGGGCTATGTAAGAACTGGATGATAAGGAAGTGGCCATTTTCACAAACATATTGTTGTGAATTATAGCAAGCAAGCAGGAATTTGAGTTATACAGATGCAAATTTGAGACTGCTTTGTACCCTGGAATACAAGGAAGGGGGTACAAAACTTAAGGTTTAGACTGTACTGTAGTAGGTATTACAAGTACCTGATTTCGGTTATTGGAAGCATCTGGGACATAGTGAAGAGTTTCATTACTGGATGTTTATACCCTCCCTCATTCTACCTACTGATCAGCTTGCACAAACCTTTTTATAAGCCTGTTTGTTAAACTAAAATACCTCAGACAGATTAATCCATCCACTTTGGCCACTCTGCTCCATTTTGCAAGGGTGGATGAGAAGACTCCTGTGAAGAGGGAGTGAGTGTAAATCAAATTCCGAATTCTAAGGGCTTTGTTTATTCAGTTTCGAAAGGGGGCTTCTATATTTTAGCTTGAACACCTAACAAGTGTTCTTACAATACCCAGGAGTTTAAGTTACCAATAGCACTAAAATCGCAAGGAAGAATGTGGGTGGATTAGAGAACATAATATCTGGGCTTGATATTTCAGAGGAAAGTCCTTGTTAAAATCAGAAAAATATCTGGCTGTGGTTTTAGTTCCGTATCCTGTAGCATGTATATAAATCCATTTTTCTTCTAATGCTGCTAGTTTGTCTTCCCTCCCATCACTACACAGAAAGGGGAATACGAAAATTGTAATGGAGAAACTCTTTCAAGATGTAGTTGACAGAACCTTCAGCGTTTTTGTATGAATGTGGCCGACTTTTTACTCCACGTACTGCCTCCAACCAAAAAATCTAGAGGATTTTTAATCAGAGGGGAAAAACAACTTCCCAGGAATATAAGGCGCAGCAACCACAGACTTCCACAAATACTAATTTCTAGTATTAATATTGGGGGTGTGGGGGGTGGAAATGAAATCATAAATGAACCTTTCATTTTCTTCACTTGTTTTTCCAATGCATCTTTTAATTTGTAAAGAAATAAAAATATATTAAGATGTATTTTATGTCATTGTTAGTAAATAAACACTGCTTATTTTTCCAAACCCTGTATTTTGCGGGAAGGAGGAAACGGGAAGGGCTGAAGTCTAGCTGATTGATCCTTTTCAATCCAATCTTCTGCTGACCAAGTTCAGTCTTTNTTTTTTAAATAACATTTTCTTGTCAAAAATTTCAGTTTTTTTTTTTTTTTTTTTTCTCCTTATTCACAGTGAATGGTGACAAGAAATTCATCAAGAGTCAACAGGCAAAAGGTGCTGTTTAATCTCGGTGTTACTTTGCTTAGATTAATGTTTTTTTGTTTTTTTTTTTTTAACTTTCTGCCCCTTCTGAACTTCCATTTTGCAAGATTTCCATTTTCTCTAACAGCTTGGGTCAGATTGATTGGGATTTTTTTTGGTCTGCTTTGGAAAGTATTCCACTTACTTTGTGCCAATGTTAACTTAAAGATTTCTGGAGTCTTCATTTTTCAGACAAATAGAGCTTCTATTTCAGAGTTAAATAGCAGGGAACCTGAGTGGTTTGGGGCTTTTTGTTTGTGGGGTTTTTGGGGGGTTGGGGGTTTTTTTGAGGGGAAGGTGCTAATTGCAAAAGTAAAGTTCAGAGTAAACTGGCAGTGTAACTTGACTGTAGCCTAGAACATTGATATTGTATAGTGTGCTGATAACCTTACACCAATCTGTATGAAAGCACAAGACAATCATTGCTAAATATCCATCAACACTTAGTTTACTGTAGAATATTTTTGAGATTTGTCTCCTACAGGATATACATTATATCCGGAATCTGCTACTGAACTGATATATTGCGATGATGGGCCTTGTGCATCTTGTACATTAATCGTGTGGAGTAAATTGTGCTTGCGAGCATTTTTGGGGCAGCACGCCTTCTGATGTTGTGGAAATTGCCTTGTAGAGCCCATGTCTGTTAGCATTCTGTCATGACGGCAGTGGAGGAGCTGGTGGGGATGCCATGGGGGTGGTAGTCTTTCTGTACCGACTGCGTTGTGCTGCTGGATCACATGAAGAGCTAACTTTTCAAAGGAAAGCAAAAAGATTCCCAGGGTTCGACCTGTTCCTTATATAGATAGAGAACACTTACTTGCTCATGTCCATACTGACTAATGTCCTGTGTTACGAATTATCAGTTATAAGTGTATTGGGATTGGGATTAACTTAACTCTTAAGGAAAGAATTTGAAGCCTCCATGACTGAGTAGTAATTCTAGCATACTGTTTTTATTCACCAATTTCCCATTTACAGAATACTTTAACACACATGATTTACTCCATGTTGGTACAGAAGAGCAGCTTCGAGGGAGCTTTAACCCTACTGGTAAATATTAAAACCCCACACAATTTCTGTTACTAAAGATGTTTTCTGTTCCCTCCCTTTATGGTCGGCAGCAGGAGCTAATGTCGGTGTACGTGCCTGCCCCTGTGCAGGTGTCCGGCCGGCTGTGCCCCAGCGAAATACCGCCCACTTTAATTCGTGTGGAGGATGCAGGTGCCGGGAGGGGGAGACCGGCGGTACCGCAGCCGCCTCTGCCTTGGCCGCGCCGTTCTCTGACGGAACACCGCCTGGGGGCGGGGCCCTTTCGGCCGCTTCCTGGGCCGGGCCGGCGGGGCAGGCCCAGGGCGGCGGGCATGGGTGGCGGCAGGCAGCGGCGGGGCCCCGCTTGCCTCTGGGTGACGCTGGTGCTGGCCTGGGGCGCGGCGGCTGCGCTGGCCCCGGAGGGGCCGGAGGCGGCGCCGGGCGGGCTGCCGGCGGAGGGGGAGGCCGGGCCGGGGGGCGCCGAGGAGCCGTGCGGGGCGGAGGGGTGGGCGCAGGATGCCGTCCCGCCGGGCGCGGCCTTCGTCGCCGCCGCCGCGTCCTACCGCGGTCCTGGCAACAACGACACGCGGAGCAACAAGGCGCTGCCCATCCTGCTGTGGTGGAGCGGGAGCCTCTTCCCTCACTTCCCCGGCGACACGGAGCGGATCGACTGCCCGCGCGGTTCTTGCCTCGTCACCCGGAGCCGGCGGGTGGCCCGGCACCGCCGCACCAAGGCCCTCATCTTCTACGGCACCGACTTCAGGGCCTACGAGGCGCCGCTGCCCCGCCTGCCCCACCAGACCTGGGCGCTCTTCCACGAGGAGTCCCCCATGAACAACTACGTGCTCTCCCACCCGCCCGGCATCCAGCTCTTCAACTACACGGCTACCTTCCGCCGGGAGTCCGACTATCCCCTCACGCTACAGTGGCTGCCCGGCGTGGGGTACCTGCGGGGCCCGGCGGTGCCCCTGGCCGAGAAGGACGCGTGGCGGCGGAAGGGCTATGCCCCGGTGCTGTACATGCAGTCCCACTGCGATGTCCCCTCGGACAGGGACCGCTACGTGCGGGAGCTCATGAAATACATCCAGGTAGGTGGGGTGCGCAGGGAAGGTGCTGCCTGCTGTCGCTAAGGGAGCTGGGCCCGCCTGGCAGCGCCCCTCCGGGTCTTTTTAATGGGGTTTGTTTGTCCTTGTTTTTAGCCAAGACGCGAATCAGAACAGGATGCATGCCGACTACCAGCTGGACAGAAAAACTAGTTGTATTCCTTCCCAAAGCGTGGTCTAGACTACACCGCATGCCAGTAGGTAGGCCTGATGGTAGCTGTTAGTTGTGGAGTTGGCCTGACTCGGGATCAGTCCCCAGTTGGGCTAAGCTCAAATTAGCTTGGTTTTGTAGACCAAGTACTAGAAGTTGCTGAAATCTCTGGATGTTTAGGTTAGCGTACAGGAAGGCTGCCCATTTACAAGCCTTGCTCCTATTTGAAAGTATAGCGTGCAATAAAAAGGTTGCTGTGTCTTGAGAATCCACTCCTTACCTGCGTTGTGGTTTCTATTCTGGTTTTATTTCTGTGGTGGTTTGTACTGCTGTGGCACAGCTGATGGAGAGTAGCTTCATAAGCTGAAATGGTGTCATTTCTTTCAAGCAGAAAAAAAGTGTAATGTGTTGTTTTTTTGTTTTTTTCCTTAAAAATTCTGAAGGGTAGTAATTAGGGGGAAAAAGCATGGTTTTAGTCTTTATCTGAAACATCTTTTTCCTAGTAATTTCTGCCATTTGTATTGGTAGAGATTCATTTATTGTGCAAGTTCATCATGTACTCAATAGTGAAACAAAAGCAAAATAGTTTTTAAAATATGTATATTGTCAAAGTGCAAAGCAAATTCCAGATCAAGTGTGTTGTCTTTCATTTTAGATAGTATTCTTTTAGTTCCCTGCATCAATTTTTCTGTCTAACAAATGGAAAATTTTTGCAAGCCTGCTGAGACTGGCAGGAAATGTGTAATAACTGTTGGAAAAGTACTGGGTCTCTGTGAAGTGGAAAGATGGCTTTTAAAATAACATGGAGTTGAATGCCCTTCCTTATCTCTCAGTTTCTGATTTATCTGCTAATAAATACATTTTTGGGTGACATCTTCCTTTCTCCGCACTCTCCCCCTCCACACCCCAATCTGTAGCGTAGTTTATGCTGCTTTTGAAACTGAGCATTTGGTTTCCTCTATAGCTGTTAGAACTGGGACTCTAGGAATGGTCACAAGGGAGGGAACTTGGAGTGAAAGTGAAGCTAAACTAAAGTAGCTAGGAACTGATCAAAGTTAGGAATACTGTGAGAACTACAAGCTCTGAAAACAGCTCTGGGCAAAAAAAAAAATCACTTTGTAAAAATGCTGGTTGTTATTTTAGGTTGACTCCTATGGGAAATGCCTGCATAACCGTGACCTTCCCAGTGAGCGACTGAGAGATACTTCTACAGCCACTACAGAAGATTCTGAATTCATGACTTTTATCGCCAGGTACAAGTTTCACCTGGCCTTGGAGAATGCCATATGTGATGACTACATGACAGAGAAACTGTGGCGTCCAATGCACTTGGGTTCTGTCCCAGTTTACCGAGGCTCCCCAGCTGTGCGGGACTGGATGCCAAACAACCTCTCCATCATTCTTATAGATGACTTTGACAGCCCCCAAGAGCTGGCAAAGTATCTTGATTTCCTGGACAAGAATGGAGAGGAATATATGAAGTATCTAGAGTATAAAAACCTTGGTGGAATCAAAAACCAGTTCTTGCTAGAGAGCTTGGAGAGGCGGGAGTGGGGTGTGAATGACATGACTCTGCCCAATTACCTGAATGGCTTCGAGTGTTTCATCTGTGACAGGGAGAACACCCGGGTCAAAAAGGAGCAGGAACACAAAAAGTCTCACGGGAAAATTGCAGCTCCCAGACCTCGCATAGCTCAGTTCAAGCACATGGGATGTCCCATGCCAACCCCTGGGTATGGAAGTGTTGAAGACCTCTCTGGAGGAGACAGGTAACATACTGATACTATGCTTTTTGAAGGAAAAAAAAGCTTCAAATAATAGTAGCTGTAACTTTTAATAATGCTTTGTACTTCAAGGATCTCTCCAATCATAGAATGGTTTGGGTTGGAAGGGACCTCAAAGATCATCTAGTTCCAACCCCCCTGCCATAGGCAGCGACACCCTCCACCAGACAAGGTTGCCCAAAGCCTCATCTCGAGTTAGACTTTACATGATGTCTTGTGGGTGGTATTGTAGTTTTGCAATATTGTGTAACACTGAGGCTGAAAAAGAGGCTTGGAGGGTGATATTGCTTAGTGGTTGAATGAGGAGCATGAGACAGCCATAATATTCTGTTAAAATGCTTTGTGACCTTGGGCAATGTGGTTATCCTTTGTTTGTCTTAGCCTATTGGGTTGTTTGTTTGTAGGAGGGATGTTTTTCAGTTCAGCGATGGTAACGGTTGATCCCTAAAGGTCTTTTGCAACCTAAATGATTGTATGATTCTAAAGCACTTGGTAGCCCTTGGGTGAAAGAAGCTCTATACCTCCTGACAATGTACTGCGTTAAGAATGGGGTTGCCACCGTTCAGTGCAGGTCTGGTTAACTTGTTGACTTCAGAGCAGAAGTCAGGCTCACCCAGAATACTTTACAAGAATTTTTTTGTTTTGTGTGACAAAATTCTGGCTTGTATTGAAGGATGCTATCCTGTCTATTTAGTAGAGGGACAACGCAGGGCAGAGAATAGGTTGAGTAGTTTCTTGCCTCCTTCTTGCACAGGGATTGCTAGTGTTGCTGGAAACTCCCAGGCCTATAGCTAGCCATCTCTAGTGCAAGCTGCCCTAAGGCTGTCAGCAGGGAACTAACCACGCCAACCCTCAGGCAACCACTTTTGACAGGCAGAATAGAGTTTTGTTTGCATAGTCTCCTTAGTCCTATTTATACATGTGTTGATACAAAAAAAGTCAGTGCTTGGGTTCCCAAACCTCGAGCCTTTCCATTGAGGGTGTTTGAAGTTGCAATTGCTGGAAGGAATGGTTCTTGCAGTTCATAAACCGTGTGTGCACTTTTTGTAGTGTGTATTACTAGTGCAACATGTTTGGATCCCCCAGGTTTGCAATTTTTCTTTGTGTTACCTGCCACAATTTCTGTCCTTTTTAGGCAATTACTTAAATGCATGCAATTCACTTTCTATAAGCCATCAGACAGCCATTGTAAAGATGAACCCTCAGCCATAGCAGATCTTGCCTGTGTTCGTAGCTGTCTTGTCACTGAAGATTTCAATCTTCTGATGTCAGTTCCACTGTAGTATTAAGTTAATGAATTTTTTAAAACACTGGGAGTATCTCATGCACTGTCCAGAAGGAAGTTGTCATTATACTCTCTCGCAGTTTATATCAGTTCACAGCTTTGTTAATAGTTTCCTAGACTAAGGAACTGAACGCTTACAAGTGTTAAAATGTTAGAAGAAACAGCGCATTGAAAATGCACAATCCATCGTTTCAAGTACTGTAACTCAGAACTAAATTCCATGTGGGCATGAAGCTCTAAAAGAGTTTTACTTAGGTTATCCATCCACAAAAAAGTATGAGGAATTTTGTAACTGTGGGGAACTACTTCTTCCTGTGTTTGGATGCTTTCAAAAATAGCTAAGTGAAAATAAAAAAGGCAAGCCTGCAGTCATTCAGGTTCCTTAGGAAATGCCTATTTCACAAAACTTGCGTTTTTGTCATTAAAAAGCATTTTTCACAGTACAAGTAATTCTCATAGTGACTAAGTGAAAAGTTATGCTTGTAAGTAAAAGGGGACCGTACTCCTTTGTTTTCTGTTGGTTGATTGATTTATTGGAGCTTTTTTATAGTAATCTCTTTTCTCAGTCTCAGTAGCAAAAGGTGCTTTTTTCCCTTGCAGCACGCTCTGCAGCATCCTACTCTGTATTCTCTACTTTTTCATAGCTTTTCTTTTGCTTGAGCAGCAGATGGCAGTAGAGAAATACCTTTGAAGGCGCAGCATGGGTGCCTATGCCACTTACTTGCAAGCTCAGGTATTCCATCATTCTGTGCAGTGGTCATCAGCAAGGAGTTTTGAACAGTTAGTCCATAAACCAAGCTACAGTTGCATCCCACGGAAGTTTCCATGTCTCATTGAACCATAGTGTTTTATTCTTCCCCTGTATAGATGTGAGACATGTATGGAAAAATTACACCAGGGAAGCTTTTACATTGTCTGCTATCTACTTTAGGAAGTTACGTATCTATACCTTCTGAGGCATGATCAAGGGGATGTCCAGTGAAATACAGTGATTTCTATCTCATAAGCATCTGAGCTTTCACCGTTTTTATCTCCAAAATGGAACATGATTACTTAGAATTGTAAATGGTGTGACAGTAACATAAAATTGCCACTAAAGCATAAGCTAAACATGCTCACATTTTGTCAGAGTTTGACAGTAATATTATGTCAACAGTATGATCAATTTAGATGACTGTCTACCGAGCCAGTCAATTGTGTATTTTGTTACTTTAGAAAACATTCTAGTGGAAACACAATGCAGGCCTAGTGAGGTTACAAATGATAGAATATATGCAACAAACAAGGTCTGTCTATAAACATAGACTGTGATTTTGGGTTCTGGAGGCATCTGGAACTCAGAGAACAACAAAAGCAATCAGAGTTTATATATTTTTAGAGCAAGTACTCAATTACAGTATAGTTACCCTGTGCATCTGCATGCTTTGTAACCCTTATTCCCAGATGTAATTTTTTAGAGTTGATGAATGTGCTGGATTGACAGAACTGTTAATCAGAATCTCTCTCTGTGTAGTTATGTGTAGCTGGAGCATGTTATTGTATCTTCACCTTGCTGTCCTTTAGCTCTAAGTGTGGAGCTGTAGTTCCTAAATCCTTATGCTTGCAGCCTCACTTGTATTTGGACTTCTGGGCTTCACACCCAAGTGAGCTTGAGAAGAAAGGCTGTAGAACAACCATTTGTGTGTGTTAGGTTATGGGTCAGTCACTACAATCTATTGAATTCTTGGCTGCTTTGTACAGAAAATAGTGAGTTACAGTGCTACTGATGATTGGAATATCTGTTTAGTAGGAACTGGAATCTCCAATTATTCTTGGACTTTCACCTTTGTGAAGAGAAATGTTTGGTTTGTTTCATTGATAAGGATTCATTTTCCAAAAGTGCAGCATTTGAGAGGATCACTGTAAGAAGACTATGTGATAATACCTTTCCAGTTACCTAAACAGTTTTCATCTGTGGTAGCATGAGAAGAGAGAAGCCAGTGTGCCTTTAATTAAGGAGTATTTTGAAACCATGGTTTTGCTAGTTGCATTTTATGTCGATGTCACAGTCTATATATACAAGAGGAAAATCAGCTTAAAAGTGTATCAGATTTGCCACATGTACACTGTAAGGTGTCTCTTGCAGTAGCATCCAATAATCAGTCCAGATTAAAGATAGATTTATATGTAATGGTAATAACATTTCAGGTGCATGTAGTTGGTAGTTTCAGGATATTTGTACAGTTCTGTTCGTCCTGGGGTACTGATTTTTTCCAAGTTACAGAATCAGAGTGAAATTATTTTCTTGAAAACCAATAACAGTAATGTAAAAAGAAAAGTACCAAAGTGTTCTTATTTAGTGTTTTTGACTAAAGTCTTGGATACTAGAATTCCTTTCAGTGTTGTTTCCATAGAGTTCAGCTGGAAGACACTTTCTTTTTTCTGTTACCTACTGCCACTTAGTCTTGTGTCTAGTACTTAATGCAAGTATACTCATTTTCCTAATGTGTGCCCTTATTCAGTGCTGTAAAAAACAAGTAACTCATGTTGGCAGTCCTTAAATGAAGGTTAATGAATTAAGCTGGTAAGCAAAGTGATCTCACAGTACTGCATTTTTCAAAGGAACCTTTAATGTATGGTGTATAAGAGTGAACACGGAAGGCGCCGTACTTATTTCTGTGATTGAGATGGAAAAGAAGCAAAAAGCTCTGTGTATAAGTTAACAAGTATTGGGTAACTCTGTATGAACAGATTAAAAGGAGCATCATGTTTGGTCCTTCTTTCCAAAATTTGTGATGGGCTTACGTGGCTGGGTAGCAGATATAATGGAGACGATGTAAACAAACTATTGCCATACCTTGATATAGAACAAATGAGAGAAGCAGTCCACGTGGTCATGAATGGGAAGGGAATTGCTGAAAATAGCAGTGATATAGTCTGTGCTATGAAAAGTTTGAGAACATATACATTGAAAAAGAGAAAGTGTATACTCGACCACGTAGTCTGGATATAAAGAATGGAGTCAGGGTCGAGGGATATAATGATTTTTTTTCTCTCTGCCGTGTATAACCTGAGTTTGTAACGAGTAGCTGTCATTCTGTAATTGTTAAATGGTTTATCTGAAGAGAAAAAAAAAAAAAGATTCTTAGGCTGTCATATGCATACTGGCCATGGAAGGCTACTCTCAAAATCAGATAAGAACTTATGCTACATTTTATTTTAATAGAAGTTTTTATTCTCTACAATTAATAATTTAGTTTCTTTGGTTAACACTACAGTCACATGCTGATGCTTCTAGAATGTTGTAAAGCTAATAGTGATCTTATATTTTCTGTAGGGAATTTTGATAGCAAGTTTCTTTAAATGAGTTGGAGCGCAGTGGCACGGTAACAGCGTACTTTGTCATGACCATCTCTGGGCCTGTTTTCCTCTTGGGTAAAGAAAAAAATGGTTTCAGTGCTATTACAGCTGCAGATTAATTTGGTTTTTTTAATGGTTTATGGTGGTCTCTCTTTTTGTTTCAGTTGGAAGGAGATGTGGCTGCAGGATTATTGGCAAAGCCTTGATCAGGGTGAGGCCCTCACTGCTATGATTCATCGCAATGAGTCGCATCAGGGAAAATTTTGGGACTATATGCATGAGATTTTTGTCAAGAGGACGAGGCAACACTGACCCATCTTTGTAACAGCTTGATTTGAAAATTGCATTGAAAGCGAATTCTTACCTTGCTCCAAATGTTTGCCTTGAAATAGAAGAAAAACTCTCACGGGGACAATTTTTTTTTCTGGTGCATGAAGTGAGTAAGTTCCTGCTATGATCGGATTTCAGCAGTGGCGATCTTAGCAACTGCTTTGATTTGAATTTCAGCTCTGTGGTGTGAAGCCACTCCTGACTTGCAGGTGTCAAGATGTGAGGCAAAAGAGGAATTTACTCTCCTTTTGCATTTGGTACAGTTTCCTTGTGGCTTATGTGACTTCAGAGGAACACCTCTTCAGACTGTTACTCAAATGCCCTAAGTTATTTCAGGGATTTTTTAATTTTTTTTTTAATCTCCAAAATATTAATCGTTTTTATAAGTATTTTCAGTCACTTTTTCTCTTCATTAAGATGTACTTTTAGCTGCTATTAACAAATAGCTTTTCCAGTGAAGGAAAAAAAAAGACAAATGCCTGTGGAGAACAATTGTGCCTTATGAAATTGCAGCAATAAAGTCTCTTCTCCCCAAGTAAGCATGCCTGAAATACTCTTACTTTTCAGTGTAACTGAATAGCTACGGGCAAGTCACTTACTCTCTGCCTAATTGTCCTCTTTTGCTAGCTTACCAGCTGATATGTACAATGGGATGAGAGACTATATTATTTAGTTTGCACCTTTCAACAAAGTATTTCACACCAGAAAGTGTATTACTTAATACTGTGGAGAACTAGAGTAAAATTAGTATGCTTTGTTTCTTTTAAATTTCCATTATATCTGAAATCCCAGCTATAATCTTGACTTTTTATCTCCTTAATGCTCACAATTCAGAGGCCTTTGACTTGTTCTTTTTGAATATCTGCACCTTTCTGCAAAGACAAACACATTTTAACGATGTTGCCTTTCCAGTGGTCTCTTCAGTTTGGATACAAACCTTGTAGTCTTTCTGTGCTGAAGTGGAGGATCAGAATCAGGTGCACTGGGATGGTTTTGTATCTCTACCAAATCCTAACAGCATGATCCTGGCCTGTGACTGGAGTTCCTAAAAGTAAGTGATGACATGTGGACAGATCTTTTTTGTCATGTGGTCTGTATCTCTTACAGATATAAATAAAGTCCACTGTCCCCTGCCATGTTGGGTACCTTTCTGAAATAATTGATCTTGCACTGGAGGGAAGTTAATTCACTTAGTGTCACAGGTTTAAAAGCAGAGGTAAATATGGCCACGCTGCAGTGATGTCTCTAATGGTGTAAAGGTATTTTTTTTCTCTGTTTCTCCTCCCGCTTCAGAAGTAACTACTGACTAAATAGCCAGTTTATCCATGCGTAAGACAGAATGTTGGTAATGAAAGTCTAGAATCTGTGGGATAATTTGATTTTGTAAGGCAGTTCATGCATTGCTAGGGAAAGTCTGAAGCCTCTTAGTAAAAGTTAGGAACAGGAGCGAATCTACATTCTGTCCCTAATTAAGTCCCTATCTGTCACTCAGCTGTGAATGGATCACTTAATCTCATTTTTCTCAAATTCCCATTCATAATGTTATGATATTATAGGTATAATATTAGTATAGGTAATGATAGGCATCTCAGTGTTTGCCTTTCAGGTGATACAACAATACTGCAGTGTTGAAATCAGGGCACCTTGACAGAGGAGACTTCACACCCATAACTATTGCTGGATTTTTGTAAATATAGAAAATGCATACACTGTACGGTGATTTCAACTGATTTTTTTTAAAACTGCTTTTTTATGACTCTTCTGTAATAATAGTAACAAGTGGTTCTTCAGCTAAAATGCATTCATCAGTTTACCATTCCTTTTTGCAGTTACTCAGGAGACATGAATACCTAATAGATCTGAATTAACTGTTAAAGTGGATTATTCAGATCAGATTAAGATGACAGATATGTGTATTCAGCGTTGAAGTGGCCACAATGTACTTGCGAAGTAAATTAAGATAAAACAAATTAAGGCTGCTTTAGTTCTGAATATCAACTTCTGCTGAACAGTTTAATGATATTTAAATAAATTGTTTTAATTAATACCTTCAGTTACTTCAGATTCTCTTCATTCGTGTTTCTGTATAGAAAATAATTCAGTCTTTGACTGCGTGGTTCTCTTAATTAGCTATATCTCAAGCCCTTTTCTTATTCAAGTGTTTGGTGAGATAGTCAGGAGGAGAAATTCTCATCTTGCTTTTTGTACTAAACATAAAAATTAAGAACCAGGTGCTAGCACATTCTGCTTTTGCCATTTTATCCTATAATTTAAGTAATTTTCTAGAAGTGTGGCATTTATAACCAAGTCCAGGTATTTGTTGTAAGTTATTTGCTGTTGCCAAAATTAGACGTGCTGCAGTTAATGTATTGTCCTTGCAGGAATAACAAGAGGAAATACCACTGTAAGATTGTGTTTCATACCACCTGCTTAGTTCTTGATTAGCGATGTCCTAAAGCCTCACTTTGCCTTCCCGCTCAGCAAAATGAGCATGTTTGTCAACTAACAACAGAGTGGAAGATATAGTGGCACAAACTTAAAAGTAGCTAGCAAACCGGATAAAAACGTATTCCTTGGGACCCTGGTTCATTGATTTGCTAGTTCACAACCAAGTATTTCTTCACCACTTTTTATTTTCTGTAATCAGTATATTACAGTCACCAGTCAACAAGTTGTTTTGTTAGTCCTACAGGGTTTTGGGTTTGGTTTGGTTTTTTGTTTTGTTTTGTTTTTTGCTACAGAAGGCTGTTGCTTTGAGCTTCATGACTGTTGCCAAGCATGAGTATTTCTGATTACCATATCCATTCTTAAAACAGGTGTGAAAGTAGCACAGATATGAAAGTAACTTTATCACAGATATTCTGTGGGTTTTGTCTGAGTTTTTCAAAAGTACAACTTTTGGTTTGTAGTTAAGTTCAATAGCTTTCTCTTCTGAGTTCTAAGTCTCTTCCTAGGTTTAACTATTTTTCACGGTCTTATAGGTGGTGAACTTCTCAAAAGGTAATGAGTACCAGGTACCACTCTTCACAGCCATGATGCTTACTCAAGCTTGGTGTTTCTCTTGTATCTGCAGAGTTTTTTCTGTAGTAATAGATCATACTAGCTTTATCATCTCTTGTATGTCACAGTATGTCCATGATCTATTAACAGTGTGTCTGTTGCCTATATTAATATACTAAATGTGTTTCACTTATTGTAAATGGTGCACAAAACTTAAAGGCTGGAATATTTCTTCCAGTACGTAGTGTGAGTAACTTGTATAGCTGCCAGGCAAACTCCTCGGGGGCAGGAGAGGCTGGAATCCTCCCTAGCTGGCTAAAGAGTTGTGGTCACAGTTCTGTTCCAGGCTGCTGATGGACATTCACAACACCCACTTCTCAGTACAGCAAGGACTGCAAAGTATTGAATAAAGGTGGTTCTCCCACCAGGGCTTTGCTTTCATCTCTCTCCTGTTATTTGGAGGAGGCAGGATGAGAAGCTGGGTCTCATACCCTTGAAGAGTTTGTGATTAATTTATGTAATAATGCATTTGAAAGGATTGCTATATAATGTCCAAAGAGTACTGCCAGTTTTGGCCAAAGTGATTTCAATTTACGATCCTAGTTGTCTTTTTAGTAATGCAAATATGTGAATGCAGACAAGGAGGAAGGTCACTGCAGCAACTGTTAATATTTTGGAAAAAGGTTTCTGATTTCTGTTCTTGACAGCTAACTGGATTTCTCACTTCACTGCTTTAAATGCAAACCAGCTAGACAGTGGCTGAATGTCATTGCTCCTGTTGTGACTACTGGAAAGCTTATACTCAGAATCAACAGTGTATCCAACATCTTTCTTAAGTTCTTACAGTGCAGGTGCCCATATTCATAAAAACACGCAACTGAGACTAATCACAAATTTTAGCAAGGATATCAAATATTGAGGATGATAAAGAGATAACCTCTGTAAACCATTCGGTAGGCTTCTCCTAACTAGGGTGAGTCACTTCACTGCTTGTCATGCATTTTGCCTGTTTACTGTGTGACTAGAGGGAAGTTTTCAAAGCCGTCAGGATAGCTTTATTCACTAGCATTAATGTTCTAAAAATAGGTATCTCCTCATTACTGCTCTTATGAAACACTAGTAGATTCTATTGATTCTATTCTCAGAGCTGACTTGACAAGTTAGGATAAGTTTATGCCCTCTGAGAGATGAGAGAGGAGAAGCAAATGTCTGTCAGAAGGTTAAAATTCTAGCAATCCATTCATTGCATTGGACAAGCTAAAGTTCTCATTCTCCTGCCAAATCAGTGATACCAGGTGCTGCCTATTTTTTCAGGAGGAAGCTGGGTATTTTATATACTGAACCTAGTAGTCTGTGTTTTCTGTCCTTTAGTGAGGACTGCAATTTCTAGGAAGCAAGTAATTTCACTGAAGAATATTGATTTGATACCTAACATTGATAACTTCTAGAACTGAAAAAGAATCACCTTTTCTTATTTCTGTCGCTAGTAATTTTCAAAATTAAGGATCTCTGGGCCTTCTGTGATGGTAAGTAGAATGAGAGCCAAGCAACAGTGGGATGTGTGTGTTTGGAAGAAAAGCAGAATGAGATTCTCTCCCTGCAAAGTGCAGCAGCTGGAGAATCACAGCAGAAATGCCCCTCTTGCACCTTGGCAGAGGGTAGTTTTAACTGACGTGGAAGAACAAATAACTCCTAAAGGACTGGGAACAGGATAAATTGAATGGAAACACTGCCATTGGGGACATCACTGTTTAAACAGGCTTTGCTAGGTTAGACGAGAAGCCATCTGCCTCCCATACCATCCTTGCATAAGTGCTCTTCAGCCATTGTCCCAAGAGAGCCACTCCCTTAATGATTAGCTGTCATCCATTTGGTTCAATTTAATTAAGATTGTTGATGGATCTCCAGGCACCTTCTGAGAAATTGTATTAATCGGAAACATACAGGGTGGCAGGTTCCTTCATTCTGCCCAGAGACCTCTACTGACAGGTTGAGATTAATCAGAAACAAAATCCTTTTAGCGATATGGCCAGCTGAGCCAAACCCTCTGTCAGGCTTTAACAAACTGCACTTCTCTTATGATGTAGTGTCTCAAAGCTGGCAGTGAGAGATACATGGCCCTGCAGAGGGATTAGAAAGGGTGGAGAAGAATGGAGCTGCAGAATTTGTTCCAGCGCTGTGACACGACTTGCATCTTAATTTGTATGCTGTTGTATACATTCTTTCCTGCAGAAAAGACATACCTAATGCTGAATTGTCTCAGCTAGTGATGGATCTTGGAATGGATCAGAGCACATCATGATACTTTGTGGCATCTCTGAGCGAATTAGGAGGCATCAGATAATTTCCAGTGGAAACGGGCTGGGTTTGAGTAGATGTGGGAGTAGAGAATTAGGGATGGCAGCTCAGAGCTAGTCAGGTGGACAGAAGAATGCAGGGCGGCTGACCTGATTGAGATAGCTCAGAGTAAGGTAGACTAGCATTGGAGTTGGGGCAGGGGGTGAGTAGAAATTGTATCTACCATTGTGCTAATGAATGCATTTGTGCTAATAAGTGCATTAAGTGCTAATATTGTCCAAACACAATAGCTCAGCAGATAGGAGTAAGTCTGAACCGACTGGAATATCAGCAAACCAGTTAGTTTCACTACTGAAGTTAAAGTGGAGATGCCTTAACTTTTAAAGCATCTCCAATTAAATTGGAGTTTTAGGAGATCAGTGTGAGACAGCTGAGAATAAATTGTGGTAGGTGAGGGTATTATGAAGTTGTATGAGAAGAATTGGGGCATTCAGGATAAACTTGGGTGAATGTACTGGAATTTACCTGAAAGCTGGATCCAAGCAGTTCAGAAAGACATGGATAACTACTCTATTCATTTCTCTGAATACAACTGATTTCTTAGCCTCATCACCTAATTGTTTTTAGGCAGTGTCTGGAGGTTTTACATAGTTACTCCAGAAAGCAAAGGATCCATGGTGTAATTTCTCAGCTCTTAAAGAAGTATTTAAGACAACAGTCTCATTTTACAGGTGATTTTATTACAGCATTGTTAGCATTTTATTTAATTGTGGCATAGCATTTACTGTAGCATCGTAACTGGCCCTTATTCCAGTTGTGATATAGATTCTTTTCAAATCTAATAGTTTAATCTCTGTGGTTCATTTTGGTTATGACTAGCTGAAACACAGGCTAAGATTCGGTTTTAACTATGTTGATTCAAGTAAAGAAGTTGTAAATGCAGTTAGAATTTTACATGTTCTTTACAGTTGTGCATCCAGGATTCAGAATGAAACATCACTCGTCAGTGTGTTGAGGGAGTTGGGTTTCTCACTGACCCTGAAAAGTCGGTGCTCCTGTCCCATCCATTGATGCCTCTGTGCTATCCATAGTACAAAATACAGGCTATGGAGAGACTTGGCTGTCGAGTAACACCCCTCTTCTGTAGTTCCACATTCTCCCTTAAAACAAATGTTTATGTCTTGCTTCAGACATCTCTGTGTGGTGTGTACAGACACCATCACGTACGCCATTCTGTCTGCTCAGGAATTTCTTAGGCTGATGCTCCAATCCCAGGCTGAATGCCAAAAA
>VXBL01001518.1:3615016-3654404 GCA_013400195.1 Aramus guarauna | reverse complement strand
CCCTCTCCCCCCCCCCCCCCCCCCCCCCCCCCCCCATTTTTCTTGGAATTGCTTAAAAGAGAGATCAGCTTTTGAAGGTGAAGGTACCTGAAGGTGCTGCTACCATTAGCTAATGTAATTTGGAAAAAGGGAGCTTGATTTACAGGGAGTGCAGTTCAGCTGCTCTTATGTCTTAGTATTTGCACCTTTTTATTGTTCGTGTGCAAGTCTAGTTAGTAATTGCAGCAGGCAAATGCAGCAGGGAAAAGTGGATATCAAAAGGGAACTGGAAGAGGCAAACACAAGAGCAGCTGAACCTCACATGAACTGGAATACTAAGTTCTTCATCTCCCTGTCTCGAATTTGCAAGATCTCTAATGTTTAGAGTTGCAGGATGCAAGCCCTCTAGCCTAATTTGAAGGTGCCAGCTTGTTTTCCTCCTCCTCCACTGGTAGCCAAACTAGAAAGATAGCTTGTTTCCTGTCCCATCAGAAAAAATGGAAGTAAAGAAACTTCCTTCCCAAAATGTTTTCAGAACTTCTAGACAGATTGTTTGAATTTGGACCTAAAGAGATGGAAATTTGCTCCTAAAGAGCAAAAGAAATACTTTGTTTACTTGAAAATGTCTTCTCATACTCTTTAAATTGGACTCTCAAGAAGATACTTCTTAAAATAACATTAAAATAATTATAGAATCATACTGGAACATATTGTCTGCGGATGCAGTAAATTCTAGTATTGACACTGATCTGGTCTGGTGATGTTTAGCTCGAGGTAACAAGATTTCCAAGGTGGTGGTAAGTTCCTTGACTAGGCAGAGGCAAGGGGAGTGCTTTGTGGTTTATGTCTATAGCTAGGAGGTTTAATATATTTTTATTCCAAAGCAATGTGCTATGCAAAAAAAAAAACAACTGTTCCTAGCATCTTTGGTTTGGCCTTCTGTATACGGTCAGAGAACAAACATGTACAGCCCTTCCTTTGGAAGAAAACTGATTCTTCCTACGTCCCCCAGTGGACAAGGGAAATCGTTGGTGCCTGAAGGAGCCCTCAAGCCGGTGGTAAGATAGCTTCTTCAGTAACTACTATACGACAGTATTTTAGGTCCCCACTCCAATGTCTAATTCCTCAGTTCCGTGTATCTACCTCGTCCCTCACACTGTGCAGTAATCTGTTTGTACCCCCGCCCTTGGAACATTACTGTGCCCTCTGTTACCTGCCTTTTCAGCTTTTATCAGGCTTTATCAGCCTTTCAGGACATAAATCCCTGGTTCCGGAGCCCTTAAATCCTACACTGGCAAAGAAACTTCTGGGAACAACGACGGGCTTCTCCACCACCGTGCGCGGTGGCTGTGAGAGCAGCACCGCCGTGTCAGAAGAAGCAGTTTCGGTATCTTCTTGGAAGAAACAGCAGGAACATCAGTGAACCGTGCCGGGGAGATCCAGCTGTGGGGATGTGATGGAGAGCGACGAAGGGCTGAGAGCAACGCGATGCTGAGCTTCGAGCACCAAGGAAAGTTTCCATGCGCTTGCAGAAGAATTCCTTAAGTTCCATTTGAATTATTTGAAACAATCACGATTTTTTTTCTACTCTGGTTGAAGCGCGTGCGCTCTTTCAGCGGTTAGGTTTGCCGCAGAAGACGTTTCGGGATGCGAATTGTTGGAGTTGCGATTGGGTGGTTCCCCGTAAAACCTCTGAGTTTCCTGTTTCATTTGCACGGCTTTTGGCTGGTGAACGGGACGGGGGAGGAAAGCCGAGGTCACTCCACCAGCGGACTGATTCGCCGTGTACCGGGACGGCGCGGTCCCTCCCGAGGCCTGCGCCCAGCCCGCCGCTGCCCCCGCACGGCCGCCGCCACCACCGGGGCCCTCCCGGACGGCGGCCCCGGGCCGCGCAGGCGCCTTCCGGGTAGGCGGGTCCCGGCTCGCCGCACGGCCTGTCGCAAAGAGCATGGCGGCGCCCGTCTACCCGGCCTGGGTGAGTCGCTGGGTCTCCGGGCAGTGGCGGCAGAAGAAGCGGCCGCCCGCTGTCCGCCCGACCCGGCCGCTGGTGCTGGCCAACAAGGTAGCGAACCGCAGGGAGCAGGCGGGAGGTGAGTCGCCGGCCGTCAGGCCGTTAAGCGTCACCCCCCCACACCCCTCCCCTTCTCCCCGGGGAGGGACGTCCGGGCCCCTCAGCCCCTGCGGGTGGCCCTGCCGCCGGTGGGCCCTCCGGCCTTGTCCCCGGGAGCTGTCCCACCGCTCTCCTGCCGCTTCACCCGGGGAAGGGTCGTGGTGGTGTCAGGCTGGGCCGAGTTCACGCTGGAAGTGCCTTTGCTCTGCAGGGCGCAGAGGGGAAGGGGGCCTGGCTCCTGCCATAGGGTTCTTTTGAAGAGAGTACAACCACCCTAAATTCGGGTCTGGTGATGTTCAGTATGTGAATCACACGTGTAAAATACTTTGTTACATCTCAGTGTAGCATTTGCCTTAATAATTCAATCAGATGTTAGACAGCTGCAATGGTGCCAGTCTTTGGGCTAGCAGCATCTTCTCTACCCAAAACAAAGATGAGGTCTTTACTTCTGTGTTGCTTTTTCTCACCTGTCTCTACCCCGTCTTAAACTTCTCTCCCAAGATTTACGTACTGTGGAGGCTGTTAGCACGAAATCCCAAACACCTGAGATTTCTGGTTGTGTCTTTCCCTTCTAGAGGCGACATGCATTACGGAGATGTCAGTAATGATGGCCTGTTGGAAACAGAACGACTTCAACGATACAGCTTGTGCCGAGGAGATCCGGATGTTTTATGACTGCGTGGCAAAGGCAGAAGTAATTAAGGCCTCTCTTGTGTTCTTAAAAGGCTAGGAGTAGGGAAGGAGGAAGCCCCCGATAGTTTTTTGTGTGCCAACAGTAATAATGTTCTCTGAACAATTTGATTGGTGTTGTAACCCATTTGAACTGTAGGAGAGATGCAGGATGATGTAGATCAAACATGTAGTCCTTCCTTTTTGAATGCAGACGTTAAATTAAAATTAGATTAGAATTAAAATAAAAGTCTGTAAGAAGGGACTGGATTTTGGTAAGGATGAAATGAGTCACATCCAGTCCTTTTTGCGTTGTCAAATTTTTGAAGCAGAGCTCAGTTGCTGTCCATTGACCCTAACCTAGGCCATTGCTTTTGATTTCTTCCAGTTTTAAATCTAAAGTCTCAGCACTAATGAAACAATAACAGTCACTTCTCCATATTACATGATAGTTCTGAATGAGAGTACAATTTGGAGCTGTTATGTAGAACAGTCATTTCTATGGTGTGAGATGTGGATTATATTGTAATTGGGGACATTTACAGTGTAGGCAAGTTTCCACAACTGCTGTGATTCATAAACTTAAGAAATAGTTGACTCAGGTACCAGTCCAATACCCACATTATCTAGGCAGTGGGGGGGAGTAGTAAATTAGGATTCCCAAATTCCAGTCTGTCATAAATCTGTAAATAGTTCTGTGCTTGCAGGGGTGAGGGTGGAGACAAGGTGGCAGAGAAATAACCGGTGGTTTCAGTAATCCCCATAACAAACAGAATTTTTAGGATACATGAGGTAGTTACAGCCATTCTTGATTCTCTGAAAATTAGGAGTTCTTTTATGCTGTTTCTGACTTCGAAGGCTAGACATTTTCTTGAAAAGTAAGTTGTTTGGAATCAGAGGTTTCCAGCTATATGATAAATTTGAAATCAAGTCAGTTTCAAAAGCAGACTAAATGTAAGTGTATGTACTAAAGTTGTCCTTAAACTGATTTCAAGGGGGGGTTTTTGTTTGTTTTTGTTTTTTTTTGTTTTGTAACAGTGCCATCATTTAATAAATTCACTATTGCTGTTTGACAGCATAAATGAAAAATTGTTCACAATTTCTTTGGTAGATTACAAAGAATCAAAGTGAGTAACAGAAAGTAAAAAGAAAAAATCTATGTTACTGTAAGTTTGTAATATTGTTAACTAAGAATATGGAAGAATATAATCTTCACAAGATATGTCAGTCATTAATTACATCATTTAAAGGTCATCAGCTTTTGAAAGCCTTGTGATTATTGAGCCAAGTGCTATTGTACATATTCCTTAAAGAAATTGCATTCTTCTGAAAGAAACATCACAATTTAGTTAGTCGTAGTCTTTGGGGGTGAGCGTCAACTCTGCAAATAATCAGAGGTAATTTTTTCAGGTTTCTTTTTCTCTTTCAGAAGGAGCGCAAGGATCAAAATGAGGACACCCTGTCACCCAGGGGGAACTTATCTTCAAGTAAAGTGAACAAGCTCCTGAGGAGGTTTCCTCAGATCACACGTTATGTATAATGTGCTTTACTACAGGGACTGTGGACAAGCAGTTAAAGTTGGAGTGTTTGGCAAAAAAGTGAAGAGTAGACTTGAGTGAGCGTTTGATGTCGTGGTATCTGTCAGCACTGCTGTATGGATCTGCCCGCACCTTTGTTTCCCGAGCAAAAAACCGCCCACCTTGGCCATCAGCTGACTTTCTTCATGAGATTCTTGGATCTTGCAGTCTTAGGATTTCTGCGGCATGTTGTTCAGCTAGCCACAGTGTGGAGTCCGGTCCTCACTGTGAAATAAAATCTTCTAGGAATGCACGTACATGCCTTTCCTAACAGTTAGGGGGGACTTTTCTTCATGTATAAGCTTCCTGCCTAACTTCTGAGCTGCTATCAAAAAGTGCTCAGGCCCAGACATTGAGCCGACTTAAAATTGATAGTAATCTCATGACTCATACTCCTACATGTATGTATACACAATTAGGTTTCTCTTGAAATGTTTTTAATTCCTGCTGCTGATCAAGAAGGCTGTAGAATGAGGAAGAAATCTCCGGCAAAATACCTTGTTAAGACACAATACATTGGTAAGGGTCAAATGCAATTTTCATGTAAGAAGCTTGTGATTTGCATGTGGGACAGGTATGGTGCCATGTCAGATCCATCATGTTGTCTGTACTACAATAAAATAATGCAAGACTGTTGTTTGGCTTGAGTGACTCATAATCTACAACAAAACCTTTCATTGTTTTGGTAAAAAAACTAAATGGGGGAGAGAAAGTTCAAACATGGACTAATACTGAAATAATGTAATTACTAGTTTTGCTTTATTATTTTTCACTAAAGTACCACAAAACTGCAGGCAGGTCCCTATTGTTTTAGGACCAGTACCTAACTGTTAAGAAAAATGCAGTGTGTCAGAGAACTAATAATATAACCATTTATGTCACTAATTCTTTGGGGTGTAAAGAAAAAGCAAAGAGTAAGAGGGGCATTGGGCAGACAGAGATTGTGTGATTATTCACGTGTGACTGTAGAGTTTGCATGGAGCTGGAGCTGATTTCTCTGGATCCCCAGGCCAGTACGTGTTCATCACATAAATATTGTTCAAGTGTATGCTTTCAAGTTGTTGAAGCAATTTTTCATTTTAACTGTTGATTACAGTGGCATAAATGGGTCTTTTAGTGGATTTGGGGTCAGTAAGAACGTGATGTCCACATCTAAGCAGAGGAAAACACTTGGGTCACAATTTGCATTTTCAGTCCAAAAGATGCTCTCTCAGAAGGAGAGCTACTTGCTAATTCCTTGTTTCTGGAGGAGGCAAGTTAAGTTGGGAGTGAGGAACCGATGAATTCTACGTTCTCTTCTATTGATGATATTTTCTCTTTGTATTGAAATTTACAGTACAAGTAGAGTTTTGCACCTCTTAAGCTGGCAGCCATGCTAAATGTATCAAATTCTGGTGTCTGAAGAACTGTCTCATATAAGACACCGTAACAGAAACTAATACTTTTCTGGTTTTACTTTTAAAATTTTGTGCCGCTCCCACTAATCTGGACAGCTATTTTGGGATTTTACTGCTTCACAGTGAGCTTCACAAGTTCAGTTGTTTGGGTTTTTTTCTGACCTTTTACATGTCTACTGTAAGCTTAAAATTACTATGCTAAGGTTTTCCAGTGCTTAAAGGAATGCATTTATTTGGAGGAAGAAGGAAGGAAAGAGAATGCTTTTCAGATGCACCCAGGTTTTACAGTGCTTCTTTTAAAAGTACTCTAGCAGTTCTTTTGGCTCAGGATCCCATGCTGTGACTGAAAAATCTTCCAGCTACTGATTGTCCTTGACAATTCGAGTTGCTGCCATTTCCCTGAATCTCACCGTTAAGCTTTTATCGGGCGTATAAATGTGTTCTGTGACATGCTCATATTTAGGGTCATTCCATTAATAGTTCTTGTGCATAACTGCAGTGAATGACACTGTCCTCTCCGAGTTCAGGGTTGTACCACACCATGATGCTGTTGCTGGGGAATAAAAAAACTGGGTTCTGGTGCTGAGCCCACTGGTTAAGAACATTGCTGCAGAGACCTGTATGTGATTGCGTGGTGGGGAAAGAATTAAACAAAAGCCGACTAGCTGTTCTACCCTCCTAAGTCGGATTTACTGGATTTAAGCAAATCTGCTGGAATTCCTTGATCTTACTCCTGTTCCTTACAGCTTGAGTATTATACCAGCTCTGGGTATGATTGCTATTAGCTACCTCTCTTTTTAGGCTTTCACTGAAGATCTCTTACAGGGAAGCATTGATATTCCAGCTGGTTTTGATGAATAGTGTAGACCTGCCAGCTCAGGAGAAACAGGTTGAATTCCAGAGAGCCGAGAACATTTTAGAAGGTGGTTCTTGTTCAGAATAATCTGGAAAAATCAAGGCAAAGAACGTGTTCATCACATAACTTACAGGACTGTGCTTACATCAGGGTGAGAAGGTGATTTGTGTTAAATGGTGGACTTAGGTATTTACAGCTACTTCAAACTTGCCCACACACGAAAGTTCAAGATCTGTTTTACCTTATCTTTAGATACGTTACCTATCTAAACTGCCGTAGTCATATTGGTATTTCTTTCTTGGTCTTCCTCTCTGCTTTGGAGAGGGGCATGTAGCCATGAGAAACTTTTGAGAATCTGAGATCCACCTCTCTCAATAAATGTCATTATATGTGCCAGAAAACCAGGGGAAATCTTGGGAATAAGGAAATCGTTCCAAAAGAGGACCTGCCACAGAGGAGACAACTGCAAAACCCACTGTATCTTTCCACGGTTTGTCATTCCTCCAGAAACTGAATACCAGACTCGGACTTGTTGGTTTTGGTGCACTGCTCTGTGTTTCATTTAAAATCACTTTATCTAGGAAATCACTTTAGGAGAGCCTTGCCTTGAGAGGGAAGCAACTTACAAGCTATTGGAGAGAAATCCAGTACGGGCTTTTGCTAGAGGTTTTAAACCCCATTAGTACGTGTCAGAGGTTGGATGCTGCTGTTTCTTTCCAGGTTTAAAGGGCTGAATAGGTGAGCGCCTTATGGGAGTCCTGAAGGGGCATCGACAACCTCTCTACTCCTGACTAAGGAGCAGATTTCTCTGAATGCTAGGAGAGTTTCTGCTCCTGCCTCCGCTATATCCTTTCCTGGTGTTTTCACTGGAGGAAGCGGTTCTAAACTCCAACACATTCCCATCTTTTAGTTTTGTTTTGCTCCTTTTTGCCAATGCTGCCTCAGTTAGAGTGTGCTGTAGCATCTAAGCTATTTCCATCCTCTCTTGCCCTGATCATCTGCCTCCCTCGCTATGAGGATACAAGAGATTTGCTCCTAATTAACTGAGCATAATCCTTGGCCAAATCCACTGTGTCCAGAAGGCACTGTGGTAAAAATCCACTCCAGAAAGGGCTCCCTCCTACCACTCGGCAACTCCTGTAAAAGATCCAGCATGTAGTGGAATTGCCTTGCGTTTGATGAGTGACTTGAGGATGAGGCAACATGAAACTGTCATGAGAAGTGAGTAATGAGCAATAAGTGAGGGAAGAAAAAAGAGAAGCTTTTTGTCAAGCCAATGGATTTTTATCAGCCCATTCATTGTTTTTACGCTGAAGGTGTCTTTGGAAATGCTGCTCCGCAGACTTGGCCAGAAGTGAGCTCATTTCTTAAGGTGACCTTCATGTTTCATGCTGCAGAACACCAGGAGTTAACCCCTCCAAAATCAGAATATAAATATAAGAAATGCCCATCAGACTGAGCTGAGGAGCAGCACAGGGAGAGTGTAAAAAAATTTCCAAGTTGAACAGCTTCAAATTGACCAATTCCCTTCTTAGATTTAATAATGTTTAAAACTTTTATTGTAGCCTCTAGCCATAATATATAGGAAGGAGCAGTAAGCTGAAAACACTGAAAGACCCCATAGGATTATTCATAGCAGTACAATAATGATCAACTCTCTGGACAGCATCCTAGCCAATCGAGTGAAAAATAAATTTACAGCCCAAGGTCAAGGAGACACTTGATAGAAAAGATCTCTGGAGGCAATACCCATGATGGCAAGATGCAGGGTTGCAAATTGGGAGTGCACCCTGGAGAGGGCTGTGCCACCTGTGGGTTTGCCATGGGGAGAGCTGGAAGCTACTTAACGTAAAATTTTCTGGGTCCCATTTACCTGGGTTCAAATCTGGGGAGAGTTTGACCTCAGGAAGCTGCAAGCAGCTAATCGAGGAGGCAGCGGTGGGGGATAAAGTCCAGATTCCTTCCAACAAGTTTAATCTCTGGCAAGTGTGCGTGCACAAGCTGTTTTCTTTTCCAGTTCTGTTGCTGGAGGTTCTGCAGTAGGATACAGCCCCGGATCCCCGTAGCTGAAGCCTTTGTGCCTGGGGGAGAGGAGGAAGAGGCAGCTGTGAGGAGGAGAGGAGAGGAGAGGAGAGGTAGAGGGGCGGAGAGGCGGAGGCTGGCACTGGGGAGAAGCCTTACCTAGAGCTCGGGGAGAGGGAGGGGACAGCGGGGTGCGGGAGCGGGCTGAGGGCTGCGCCCCACCCGCCTGTGCTTGCCTCCTCCTGTTTTTAAGGGTGCTAGAGAAATTCTGGGGCACGTTCTCCTCCCTTACTTCTCTCCCCTCTTTTTCTCCTTTCCGAAGAGAAGAATCAAGGAGAGTTGATGGGGAGAGGAAGGAGAAAATGAAATGCTAGGATGCTGCTGAGAACTTTGATCTCTTCCTTTACATCGCTTTCCCTGCATAGAAATGGAAGAGGCATCCCGCTCTCTCCGGTGCGGAGCGGCTAGTGCCCTGCTCCCGGGAAAACCCAGCTGCAGAGCCCGGCGAGGAGGCAGCAGCTGAGCCCGGCAGCCGAACGAGAATGTGATGCTTGAAGAAGCTTCTGGCCACTTTGTACAGGAAGGATGGAGATCCCCAAAGTACTCAGGCTCCTGGTAGAGCTCTCGAGTCTGTTATCCTGTCTCGGATACGTGGAGGTAAGAAATGGTTGTTATGCTATCTGTTTGTAAGAAGTCACATGGCTCTCTTAATATCCTTGCTGTAAGTGGATCTTTTTATTACTTGAATATGTTTTCCAAAGCATCTAGGCAGCTGTAGTCTCTAGGAAGCGTTGGGGGCTTGGGGAGGGATTTATTTCATTGTGCACATGAAATTCAGAAAAGGAAACAAAGCAGGAAAGCGGGATGCACAAGGGCTTGCAGATGCTTTGGCTCAGGTTTCCTATGTTTCTCAAGTGCTGCAGTGACCCTGGCAGGAGATATCCTTTGTTTCTGTTCTTTGCTGATTGACTGATTACCCCTATTGCTGTTGCGGACAGATGATTTATAGCCACGTGGACGTGGGGTAGTGACTGCAGCTAAAATCTGGTACCGACGACGGTCGGCATTGGGGGATTTTGGAAACTGCTACAGGAACTGGCAGCAACTAATCTTTCATTAGAAGGGAAGCATATTACTTGGACTGCAGTGCTTTTGTTTATGGTCAGTCTCCAAGTAAAGAAGGTTCAGGCTTTCATATATAGCCTGTTATTAGTCCAAGCCATCCCTCTATCGCCTGCAGGCTTACATGTGTGTGCAGGTGCACACTAAAAGCGAGGAGTCAGGGGACCTGGATTGTGGCTCGGTCACCTGTTAGATGCAGTCACCAAAGTGTAGCTTAGTTCACTTTCCTCCCCTTGCAAAGAGCTTTGAAATCCTCAGCTGAGTCCTTCAGCGTTGTTGGCTCACAGACCATTATGTGGGCTCGGAATAGCCCAATGCATGCAGAGGGATGGATTTTGGCTGAAAAGGGTTTTTCAGTTAGATGCTGTTTTATCTGTGCATCCCCTTGTGCATATGCACCTGAGGTCTGATCTGCTGTTTCTGAACCATGTCAGAAATTCATCTTCAATATGCAGTGTCACATTCAGACTTCTGGAGGGTGATGCTGGAGCTTGGCCATGGCTGTCAACACCTGCTGGACCATATTCATAAGCTTGATTTGAAAATGACATCTATCGTGAGTAGGTGTCATTCTTGTCAGGTGTCTATGGGAACTAGCCCTGCTTTTTTCCAGAGGTGGATTTGGTTTAATTCCAAATTTAACTCTTCCCCTTTTCCAGGGAGAAGTGAAGCTGAGAGAAGCAAAATTGCTGCATTTTGAAGAAAAAACAGAACCATTTCCAATAGCTAGTTTTCTTTATATGCACACCTCTGCGTTTTCATATAAAAGTATTAGAAATGTTCATATAAAAGTATTAGAAATGTTCATATAAAAGTATTAGAAATGTTCATACAAAGTATTTAAACATGAATTAAACTACATGGAGCTAGCAGAAGCATGTACAGTTTCTTCTTTTCGCTCTGGGTCTGTGAAGATCTTGCACCTGCCTGCACATCATGTAATGATGTTGGAGATCCCTATCTCTCAGCCAGCAGTCAAGCTATAACCACCAAAAACACTGCCTACAAGAGGAAATGCTCTTTTGGGGCCAGACAGGATGCTGGAATTCTGAGGGCTTTGTTTCATATTTTTTGTTCTTAGCTATTTAGCCCCCTTTGGATAATAATACCATAGGCCATATCACACTCTTATGTATTGAAAACAAAATCCTCAAAAAGCCTTGTTGGATTTTCTTCTTTAGATGTTTCTCACTTTGCATATGGATGTTTATTACTATTTTAACAGGGATCCCTGGGGGCATCATCCCATCACGTAGATACATCTCTGTTTGCTGCTGTGGCCATAGATGGCTTGCCCTGTACGTGCAGAGAGAATAAGTGGTTATTCATTATTTTTCTTACTGGTAACAATTATTTTCTTCTAGCTTTTCTGTCCATAGGCATCTCACCCAGGCTTCCAATTCTATTGGAAAAAAACAAGCAGAGCCCTGTAAGGTAGTGCTTAGATCAAGGGGAAATCTCTGCAGGCCAGTAATTATTCATTTTGCTGTTAGTGGGCAGAGCTGTGATTGGATTTGAAGAGGAGCAATGGGGAAAGCGGAGAAGACGCTGGTTACTAGGGTGTGTTTGCCTAAAGCGGCAGAAGGCCGAGCAGCTTTTAGGACATGCCCATGTTTATTTCATCGGATAATCATCTCTCTGCTTTTGCTCTGTTTCTTTTCCCAGGCTTTCCTGGGATCCCAGCCCAACCAAAACCATTTGCAGAGTGCAGGTAAGAACAAGAAGTGATTAATTCAGTCATCGGGCAGATTCTTTCCTGCAGTGGTGATCTGAGACCATAGGTACGATGAACCACTGCTACCTGGCATTCTTCCTTTCTTTCCATCACATCTTCAATCTTTTCTCCTGACTCAATGTCTGTTTATCTCCTTCCTCAAAAATGGCCAAACCACTTTCTTTTCTTCATGTCCACTGTTCTTGCAGTTCCCTACTCCTCCCACATGTTCTTTTCCTTTCATCTTTCTCTGCCTCAGTCTTTTTTGCACGCTCACCTTTCCTCCACTCTAATAATTACTGAATTCTCATACACCCCCCTCTGAGGGTCCCAGCTGATGCAAAGAGCACGGTGTGTTTTCCAGCCGTCTGCCCATAACTGCTTCTGATTTTTGTACCTTGCAGTTGACCTTCAGCTGCCACTTACCCCCTCTGGGCTTGGCAGCAGCTAGAAGGCAAATGGCATGAGGCAAAGTTTCTTTGTACCCTTGATGTTTGCCCTACGTGTCTTTATGGCAGAAGGGTTTTCTGAAAGTGTCGGCTTCTTTTTGTTTATTCAGTGAATAGAGCTATAACTGTTATCCCTTTCTGAGGCTGCTCTTCCCATGTTACACTCTCTAAAAAGCTCACCCTCACACAGAATCTGGTTCTGGTTTTCCTTTTTCGTACTTCAGGGTCATGAAAGGAGAGTTTTCTTCCTTTGTTAAAGAGCATATTAAATTAATTGTTAAGGTTCCTTTGCATGAGATATTTCACGTGGACACTGGCCTGGAACATTGGCACCTGCACTCCCCCCCAAAATAGGTTCCCTTTCCCTTCCTATACGTTGGCCAAGTTCAGAAGACCCAGGTGATATGCTAATGTGTATCGGGAACATACATACAATGAAATACAATGTCATTTCCCACCTCCCTGCTTTACAGAATGAAATTATAGTAGCTAATTTTAAACCCTTTGCAGTTTCATTCAATTTAGACAGGCAATTAATCTTCTAAAGAGCCTAGGATCAAATTTAAGAGTATCTCATTCAGGTGCCAAAGCAGGTGGGGAAGGAAGTGGAGGAGTGTGTGCCAGGCTCAAGTGCTGCTCCGGAGTAAGTGAATACATCTATTGAAATAACCAGTAATGGGAACCGGTTCAAACTGTCCATGGTTGGGCCCAGAGTTAACACATTTCAATGGTGTGTCTGGGCAGTTCACGACTTTCAGATCAATTTGGGTTTTAGATAGTGCGTGTTATAAACATTCTTTGAGCAGCTGCCTTGAAGGGTGACAGAGTTGACATCAAGCAAGCAGCAGTTAAGACTGCAGACACGAGAGGTGTTTCAGGAGATCAGCTGGTGTCTCCCACGTTGTGGGAGCCGCGGTGTGTGATGCCTTCAGTGATGCTGACAGCTCCCTTCCTGTGCCCAGCGTCCAGCGTGTGTGGTGTCGGACCTCTTGGGTATTACAACGGCTCGCTGGCGGTCACTGAGGCCGGGGCAGAGTGCCTCAACTGGGCTGAGTTCCCCGATTACGTTCAGCAGTACCCAGACCGCGGCTTGGGGGACCACAACCACTGCAGGAACCCGGACGGGGGAACTACACCCTGGTGCTTCTACAGGCTTGCGTCAGGGGCCATCGGCTGGGCTAACTGCGACTGTAACCAAGGTAAGGGCTGCTGCGTGTCTCTGCTAGCACCCGGGCTGCGCTGTCTGGGGGGCTCAGGCCAAAAACGTGTGCTGCGCAGACTTGCAAGTAGCAGGTAGGACACCCTGCGAAAGAGGCACAGTACAGTAACTGTTCTGAATTGTTGAAATAATTAGGACTAGAGACTAGTCTGTGTGGGAGAAGAACGTCTGTATATAGTAGGGGGTGGATTTAAGCTGCTGCAGCCATAGCCTTGTATAGATGTTTTCATTCTCATACAAGGAGACTTCTTTTTTTTTTTTTTTTAACTGTTAACTTATGCCACTTTGAAAACATTTTAAGTTATGTGGAAAACAACCCACTCCTACTCAAGGGTCCATATCAGAGCTCTCCTCATTTAAGTGTAGCAGTTCAAATACAACAAGGAAAAATCTTCTGTGGCTAGGTTTGTAAATCCTCTATGGCAAGGTAGGTCATAGGCTTGCTTTAAAATTCCTCGTGGTGCCGATACAAGGACCGCTGCTTACTTTAAGGCAAGCAAGAGAGATGAGCTCTCTCAATGCACTGACTCCAGCACAACATTCTTGAAAATGTTCTGTTCATCCTCCTGTTTGCTGACTCTCCTTGCTTTTCCCACATTTTGCAGAACAGATGAAGTACCAGCTTAATAAATGAAATGGTAAAGTATTTTCCCTTGCCAGTGGAAGTGCTTTCAAAGCTGGCTTCTTTAAAGTGAAGGATACAAGCGTAGTTGTACTACAGCCAGGAGGTGTAGCCTTCTCCCAATACATAACTGAGCAAGAGATGTGCTTTCTAAACAGTTGTAGATATTTTTGGTGCAGTAGGAATTGAAAGGGCATTTACATTGGCACTTGCTTTTCTTAGAGAAATTAAAGAGGATTCACCTGCTGCTACTGAACATGTAGCTGTAGCAACAGTGACTCTTGTAGGTGAGGTGGTCAATGGAAAATAAATCAGTGGAGCGTCAGAAGGAATTTGAGAGTCTGCCATTTCCATACACCTTTTCGAGGCAGCACGTAAAATCATCCCCATTTCAGAAGGAGAATCCAGGAGCTGTGGCAGAAGGCAAGTTTCCTGCTGATATTACCATGGCTTTGACAAGGACATAGCACCAGCCATCCTCCCGAGCAGCTGCTGCTGGAACTGGGAAGGTGCCACAACCTGCATGCCTTCATACAAGTCACTTCAGTGACAGCACCAGCAAAACAGGGATGAGAAAAGCCAAGTGCAATTCAAGTTCAAGACTTGCTGATCTGAAACCTCCATCAGGAAACAGCATCTTTTTTTTTTTCTTTTTTTTTTTTTTTCTTTTTGGAAGGTGCTGTGCGGTTGGCTGAAGACAGTAGTGTGGAGCTGTACTTCAGTGGACTTTGGGGCACCATCTGTGCTGACCACTGGACTGACTGGGATGCCAGTGTTGTCTGCAGGCAACTAGGTCTCAGGTGGGAACCTCAGTCTGGTTGCAAGAGTTACATGTTCACGTGGCCTTTGAAAGAACAGCCCCTGTGGTTACAGTCCCTCTAACATAGTGTGTTGCCTGGGGGAGAGGAGTTTGTTTTGTGGGCTCATTTCCCACTTACCATGGTTCTTGCTCACTGTTTTCTTTCTGTGGCTATGCCCAACCCCAATCAGTGTTTGCAAGAACCTTTTAAAGAAGTAGTTTCTGCTTGGTGCTCCAGGCTGTGATGAGTGAGCTGTGAGATTGTATCCCTTTTTTAGTATTACCAGCTGGAGTTACTGTAGTCATCTAACAGAAATTTTGAAAGTGTGAACCCTCTTTGGGAATCTGGGGTTTGACCTTCAAAATTCCAAATAGCAATGAGATAAGGACCACAGGGAAGGAATAAGGTGATTCAGCTATTTGGATGTTTGAATCTATTTGTTCTGATTTGTTCTTCACTCTCAAATGAGGGTGCCATTTCTGACTGGATCAGCCCCTCTGCAGTAAGTAGGAGGACAAAATGGGTTAGATGGTGGGAAGTGCTTTGCACTTGCTTGTGCTTTCCCATTAGGCTGTAAATAGCCACCCTGTCGTGCATGCACTCCCAATCAACTGGGCTTACTGAGATGCGAAATGCCACAACTGGGCTGGAGAGTCACAAGAACTGAGGAGAACTTGTAAATCAAGCAGTACTATGGCATTTCATTGCTCTGTTGCTTTCTCTGTACCAGTGAGATCGGCACAGCTGGGAAGAAGAGTCATCCCGGACTATGGCCGGTTCCCCTGCACCTGCAGTCAGCAAACTGCCATGGGGATGAGAAAGCCCTGCTGCAGTGTGGCTATCGGGAAGCTGTGTCAGGAGCTTGTAAGCAGGGGAGTGCCATGGTAACGTGTGTCCCTCCAGAAGGTAAATCTCTAGGGGACATTTGCTCCCTGTTTCTTGCATCAGTGTTCCTGACAAGATGTAAAATCAAAGGTTGTGAAGCTGTGAAGAGAAAATCACTGGAGCATGTCCTTCTTTCACCTGCTCTACAGGTGGTTATCTTCCATCCAGTGGAAAATTATCCATCCTTTCCTAATCCAAAATACTCAGAGTGGGCATGCTTCTACAATGCCTGAAAGATGGCTGTTGCTTATGACCACATCACTTTTCCATCAAACCAGGTTTTTGTCTGCGGGCAGCAAAGCCCTAGTCACTGTAGCAGCCAGTTAAAAAGCCAGCCCTGGACCATGGATGCTTCTGGGAGGCTTAGGGGGGAGGATGTGATAGAGTGAGACAAGAGCATCCCAAGTACTGCTGGATGTGCTTTGTCTCTGTTTCGCTCTGTTGTGCTCTCTTTCCCTTTCTCGAAGCACAGGTGTAGGTGCCCCGCTGCGTTTAGTTGGGGGAAAGGAGAGCTTTGAAGGGCGAGTGGAGGTTTACCACGATGGCAAGTGGGGTACCATCTGTGATGACCAGTGGGATGACCGGGATGCTGAAGTAGTTTGCAGGCAGCTGGGACTCAGGTAATTTCCCTGTTGTACGTCATGGGGTGGTAATAGAGGTAGGCAGAATGAAGAATGTGAGACCATGTCCCCTCACTATAGTACCAGCCTGTTCTATAGGCGGTATATAGAAACCCTGGGAAAGGTAATTCTGTAGTGATCATCCCGTAAATGGATCTTGTACTTAATTCCTGTCAGTTTTATGGGTTTATGCTGTGAAAAAAAGAATTGGTGCATCCCTATCTAAGGTTTGTGTTTATCCCTGTTCATTATTTTTGCACACATGTCCTAGTGCAAGTCTTGGCCTCAGTGATAACTTGTCATGGTGATTTCCAGATGTGAACTGCAGTTGTTTACTTGGTTAAATTTAAACACCTCCAGTTTCACTGACTGCCCTTATCCTCTTCAGCCAGCAAAGCAAAAGAGCAGACCTCCTCCTCCTGTGCACCATTCACTGCTTAATATGGGACCTGTTACGTACTGAGCATTCTTGAAAATCACATCGCTACTGAACTGCTTACAATGTATGACTCAAGTTCAACATCCCTCAAACTTTGGGAGTTTTGCCTGTCACTGAGATTGAAACATCATTTTCCTCAGGACTTCCCAAGCGTCTGAACTCTTCGTGTTGCGGGCGCATTTTTGTTATGTGTTGTAAAGTCTTGTTATGAAACTTTCCAGTAAGATATTTTGGTTAACAGTGGGGAGCACCGCTGTGTGAGAAGTTATCAGATTATCTGTGGGAGGATGCTGGCCTAGTGTAGGAGAGTCCTTGTGCAAGGCAGACTCTGAGGGCACAGGACTGTGACCTTCCTTACTGAGCATGTGTGCCTGTACCATCTGCAGTGGGAACCCGAAAGCCTTGTCGTGGGCTCACTACGGGCAGGGGTCTGGCCCAATCCTGCTGGATGAAGTGGAGTGCTCAGGCAATGAACTCTCACTTGACCAGTGCAAGAAGAGCGAGTGGGGACAGCAGAACTGTGACCACATTGAAGATGCTGGGGTCTCCTGTGACCCTTTCACAGGTACAGATCTACAGCTCTATGCCAGCCAGATGCGGCCAGTCTTACTCCCTATTACACGGCTTGTTCGGCAGATATCCCCCTGCTGCAGGGTCCCATAGGGCTTCTACGTATGGCTCCCACAAGGGCTGCCAGACGTGGAGGCAGAGAGCAAGCAGCAGGTGGGAATGAATCAGAGCCAGGCTCGGTGGTGTTCCCATGGCTTTCCGCAATGGTATGGAAAGGCTGAGGTGAATCCTCCCCTGACGGATGCGCATGTTTGGGAGCAGTGAATGTCAATTTTTGCGTACCCACAGATAGCTGTGTCTTTGGTTTCTTTCACTCATGGGCTGCACAGATGTCAGCAGTGGGGCACAGGCTGTTTCTTTTCTCCTCTGCTGAGTGCTGATCCTCCTTTCTCCCACCCCTTGCAGAGGGCACTGTCAGGCTGGCTGGTGGCCGCAGCCCCAGCGAAGGCAGGGTAGAAGTTTATTACAACGGAGACTGGGGCACAGTATGCGATGATGGATGGACAGACCTCAGTGCCCAGGTGGTCTGCAGGCAGCTGGGCTTCAGGTAGGAGCGTGTGTAGTGTCTGTGCTTCCTAATTTCAAGGATGAGATTCCATCCCCCTTCAGTGGGCTAGGATGGACCTTAATCCTTCAATGCTGTCTCTGTTAGAAGAGTTATTACCATTATACAAGTTTATTCAGAAAAGATCAATAAGTATCCACATCCTTTCCCAGGGGAAAAAACCCCAAATCTTTATTGTTTCTTGCCTCAGCCTGTTCTGAAAGCAGATAACAGGCTTGATACTGTCCTTATGAACCCCTCGCCAAAGTCAGAAAGTTCTCTCAATATTCCTTAAATTTGCAGGTGTATCAGCTCAGCACTGCCACCCCCTCTGCTCTGTCAGCTAAACGGCAGCACCCATCTGCTCCCCCAGCTAAACACATCACCTGCTTCAATAGTTGAACAAAGACCATCAGGGCAAAAAAAGAGTAGTGTTAGGGATCTTTGTAATGCTTTTCTTTCATCCCATTGCTGAACTGGGTATGGTTTTGGGCAAGACATAAAATCAGGATACTCTAGTCTTAGAGACAGTAAAGAGGGTTTTTTTTGTGGATTTTTTAGTATGATTAGGATATCTTTGTAAAGTTTCAGCTTTATAGACTGAAAAAAGTCTGAACTAAATTCTTCCCTTTGAGTTCAGCGGCATACTGTGTTTGTCATCTCTTGTAGTGCCTAAAGGTTTGCAGCTTTTCGCATTTCAATTCCAGGTAGCGGCTTCCTGTAAAAGGAAGCAGATTTAATTAAATGTTGGTATTTTTGATGCCTCCTCTGCTAGCCCCTTCCCAAACTGATGTACCTGGTGTCACGTCTGCAAAGCAGCCTCTGGCCCTCTGGGCTACTCTGCCTGTGCCTTTGACCAGACGCTAGAACAGGGACTGGTCTGAGTCCCTGAAAACTGAAGCTGGTGCGATGTGGAAGCTGCTTGGCTGCCATCCTGTGTGTCAGGAGGTCACCAATATCACAGCTGAGCTCTGCAGGGGGGGTTACCTTTGGGTCTGAGCTTGGGTCCCTCTGTGTGATTAACGAGTTTTAATGAATCTGATGTTGCGTTCTGTTTCCTTCCTCTAGCGGTCCCGCTACCCTGGCCTCTGAAGGAGACTACGCTGCTAGCCAAGGCTTTATCTTACTGGATGATGTGGCTTGTGTGGGGACAGAGTTGTCCCTCCTGGACTGTCCCCACAGCAGCTGGGGGCAGCATGACTGCTCCCATACTGAGGATGTGGGAGTCCGCTGTTCCCCTGAGAGCAACACCGCCGTGGATGGCAGCCTGGGTAACTCGCCTTGCCTCCCTCCCCGCACGGCAGGGAAGTTCCACTTACTCGTCTGTTCCTCTGGAAGCTCTGGCAGATGTTGGCATTGTGTTGGCCATCTCTAAAACAAACCTGAGGGGCTGAGGAAGGATGGCTGCCTTAGTGTGCCATTGCTCACAGAGGCTGAGACGTCTCAGCCCCACATCTGTGGGGACACGGGACCCCTTTAACTAGACCCTTTAGGAAACCGGTGCGGTTGTGTTAGCGTCACATCTTGCCAAGACAAGAGGATTCAGATGCGAGGGGCTGTTGTGTGGAAATTTGCACTCTCTTGTGTGGATGGCACACCTTTAATTGAAATTGTGAATGTGTTTCAAGTTAGCGTAATTTCCTCATTTATATGAGGCCTGATACTCTCCCCTTTCCCTACTGCAGGAGACTTTCCAGTTTGTCAGACACTTTTTATTGAAATAGATGGCATCCAACATTTTTGTTTTTCCTGGATGTACAGCTCTTCTCTTGCTTAGAATAATGTAATAGTTTTAGAATTTAATGGATTTCTTTCCCGGGCATGTTTAAGCTTGTCCATTCTTGGCTCAGGAGTTAATAACTTCCCTTCTGATCTTGTTCTTGTCTTTACTTAGCTTTCAGAATATGATCCACTAATGATTTTCAGTATGTATTAAATAAATATGTATGTAATCTTCTGATTCAGCACAGAGATGAAATGTTTCATATAGAAACACTCTTTTTTTTTTCTTTTTTTTAAGCTTACTGATATCTGAGACTCATCTTTTCCTGTAGAACCTAAGTTCTGGGCACCTCACACTCTGGTGGTTTTGCTTGCAGCGACCCATGTGTTTTCTCCTGCAGGGCCTCCTGTGCGGCTGGTGGATGGAGAAAGCACCAAGGAGGGACGCGTTGAGGTATTCCTGAATGGGCAGTGGGGCAGCGTCTGTGATGACGGCTGGACAGACAGAGATGCTGCAGTGGTTTGCAGACAACTGGGATTCAGGTAAGAGCTCTGGTACATGCATCTTACAGACAGAAACAGCTCTCAGGGGGTTCACTTCTTTCTGGACCTGTTTCTGGCGGCTTTGTTTCTTATTTTTGGCATACTCACATATGCTGGAGGGAGTAGGGTCCTATTCTCACTGTACTACCGTCTGTGTGTGGAGTGACGCATAAATATTTCTCTTCAAATGTGCTGGTGCATCAGGTTCACCTGCCTCCTGCTGACTGTAGCTTAACCACCCTCTCTCTAATTGCAGTGGTACAGCGAAAGCCAGGGCAATGGCTTATTTTGGTGAAGGCCATGGGCCCATCCATCTGGACAACGTAGAATGCAGTGGCACGGAGCGCACTCTGGGGCAATGTGCCAGGCCTGACAGAGGGATTCACAGCTGCTGGCACAGTGAGGACGCTGGTGTCATCTGTGACTATGTGGAAGAGAAGATCCAAGATATTAAAACAGGTGACATGCCCACTTCTTCTATACAGAAATGTGGAGATCCAGTTGTAGGATCTCTGCATGCTTTTATGCTTTTTCCTTGTAGTTCTTCTCTTTGGCTGAAACTTTACCTATAAAATAAGCATGTCCTGTCCTGCACCTCCTACTTTTTCCTTGTTTTCATTGTGTCTTCTTAGGAGCACAGGGTGCTCCAGACAAGTCTGAGGAACTCCACCCATGTCAGGTCTTTGAGCCTGCAGAACTTCCCCACAGCCAAGTCACCGTACCCTTCCTTAGAGCAGTAACCATGAGCAAACTTTGGGGTTTAGAGTACTGAGGAAATAGCTGTAGAGGTCCCATTCCTGGCATAAGACTACAGAAACTGCAGGTAAGCACTTCCACCAAAATGAAGGATACCCGTGGGATCAAATCTTCTATGAATTCCATATGCACAACACAATGCAGTCGACTACCATGAGGATTAATGCCCTCAGGGAAGGCAAATGGTATTTGGCTCTGTGACAGCAATTGTTGATACTTAAGCTGAAGGTATCTACCCAACTGCTCTAACTTTGCTGTGCAGGTCCAGAGTCTGGTGTGTGTGGGATGCGCCTGCTTCACCGTCGCAAGAAAAGGATCATAGGTGGAAACAAGTCTCTCAGGTACTACCCTGTAATTTCCAGGAAAGCCAGAATTGGTTCCAGCTTTCCTATAAGCTCTGGAAATAGCCTGGCAAATGCTGAGTACATTAACAAGTTTTCACTGGTGATTTTTGAACTCGATTGGAACCAGTGGGCCTATCTAGGGCAGGATGCACGCCAGCTGAGCCCAGGTAGAGCAGAGTGGATGGGAAAAGAGAAAAGCAGCTTCCATGTGTGTGACATCTATTGTTCCTCTGTTTGTTCTTCAGAGGCGGTTGGCCATGGCAGGCCTCACTGCGGTTGAAGGGTTTTCATCGAGATACTCGTCTGCTGTGTGGAGCAACACTGATCAGCAGCTGCTGGGTACTGACTGCAGCCCACTGCTTCAAAAGGTGCGTTTGTGAGTGGGGAGCCCTGAGGGATACTCAACGTTGAACGAGATAACCTCATACAAGGTTATCCTCCCAGCAGAGTGGAACCACATGAACAAAGTTTCTAAACCAAGACCTTCAGGTTATGATGTGTGTGATATTGGAGCACTTATGAGGATGACTCAATATAGGCTTGCTTTACCCTTCACTGCTTACGCCTGCCCTCTTAACTTTGAGGCTTTACAACTTAAAGGGAACCAGCATTTTCCCATTCTTCAGTGCTTTAAGGAATTATGAACAGATAAGGTCACAATCCTGTTGCAACTCTTGTAGCCCTTTTTATAGGAAAAACAGTCCTGTGCATGCTAGATAGTGATTTGGGACACTGGATCACTGCAACAGCTGGCATTACCACATCTGCTAAAGAGGTCCCACAGTCCTGCAGCTGGCACTGCGTTACCAGTTTGTGAGGAGGCGGTTCAGCCTCATAGCAACCGAGACGTGCGTGAGTCTGTTTCCCTCTTAGTAGGAGTATCAAGATCTTGAGTCTCTTTTTCTCCAGGTTTGGTGTTGATGTGCGGCGCTACCTGCTGCGGGTGGGCGACTACCACACAGGCGTGAAGGACGAGTTTGAGAGGGAGCTGCCTGTGGAGCGGATTGTCCTCCACAGGAACTACTGGGCCGGCAGCAATGATAATGACATTGCCCTGGTCCGGGTGCGGGGCAGGGAGGGACACTGTCTCTCCTTCAATCACCACGTTCTGCCTGTCTGCCTGCCTGACAGGAAAGAGAAGTCTGAAATCAACAGGCAAGCCTGCATCATCTCCGGCTGGGGAGACACAGGTGAGTGATGGGGCCTTGGGGGGCAAGAAAGGTGGGGGAGGCTGGGTTCGGAAGCCTACACAGGCCATCAATTTATGTCGGCACAACTCAAGGCCATGTTCTTACTGATCCTATTGTCTGTGCCAGCGCATGTTGTTAAGGAGTGGGGAGGGGAGGTGATTTTTGTGCTGTTGTGTCTTCTTCTGATTTTGAGGCTTCTTGAGCCTGCCCATGGTGGAAGTTTTGGTTGCCATAGCATCCCTCTGAAGCTGTGGGAGACAGCAATGCTGCCATCTGTCCACAGCCCTCTCTTTCCTCCCCTTTCTACACACGTATGCCCACAGCAGAGCCCTTTGCCAGCAGCCTGTGCAGAGCTGGTGTACGAAGCCTGTGGGAGGCCCCCATGTTTCCATGACCCCTTTCTTCGTGGTTCTGTGGTAGTGAAGTGAGGGCTTAGAGGTGGAAGGAATCTCCCTCAGACTATCTTGCTCGATCTCCCTGGATATTGCTGCAGGCACAGCTGGGCTCTGAGGCTGGTTTCTGCACGAGGTTCGAGACAGCCTGTACCTGTCCTCTTGCAGCACATTGCTACAGAACTTTGTAGGTAAAAGGGAGCAGGGAATATTCTAGAAAATATTCATTATTAAATACTTCACTCTCTCAAGGCAATGTTTTAAAATGCTGTGCTTGGTGGAATCGTGACATGGATGCATTAGCAAGGTCTGGAGATGGCTTTAAACTCTAAACAAAGCTTTACAACCAGCTGTCCAGCCCTCCCCCATTTGGGGATCAGAGATGCAGTGCAGGAGGTGGGGCGAGGAGGCCTTTCTGGGGCTGCTGTGACTGGAGCACAGCCATGTGTTCAGAGAGACTTGCTGCCAAAAGGCAAATAGTCCCAGGAGCTTGTGTGTTGATTTTGGACGTAGCCATCCTTCCCAGCTGTTTCCCTAGCTGTTACCCAAGTGTTTAACTGCAAGTATAGATTTGCCTTTGGAGCAGTTGTGCCAGGTGCACGTGTCACTTCGGGGAGTCTGGGGAGGATCAAGGAGCAACTTAGCCGTGTAACTCCCTTACGCTGTACTGGGGCTTAATGGCTAGAATCCCTCCCACGCACCAAACCCAGCTTTCCCCGTGAGAGGGGCACTTACCTACTACCTTGTGAACTCACCATAAACCCTGGGCACAGGAAGGTCGTACTCTAATACAGCACGGGAACCTTACGTTATGAGCAAGTCCAGGGTAATAAAGAGATTTGAGCAAATAGAGACAAGTCTGGCCAAAGATGACGTGAGCTCCCTTTGAATAATGTTTGGATGCCTCTGAAACATATTCCAAAACTTCTCTGAGGATTAAGCACTTTACAAATATTACTGCATTTATTCTCTTGAGAAAACACTGTCCTTGTTTAACAGAGGAGGAAATGGAGGCTCAGAGCAGTGAAATAAGCTGAACAAGGTTCAGGTTACTTGCTGGCAGAACCAGGAGTAAGACTCATCCTTTGATCTAACCTCTTTTTCCAACCTCTTCCCCATTTCTTTGATCTTACAGCTCTTTTTTGTGGTCTGGCTTGGCAGCACTCTTTTCTGAAGTTCTGGTGGTTCAGAGATGCTGAGCTTGGCCTATTTCTGTGCCGCAGTCTTGACATTAAATGTACAAATGTCTGTTTTTGTGCGGAGCACCGTTGCTCTAGGTCGCTGCTGTTGTCTGTACATGAATTGGTCTGGCTGGTGTGTTCTCTTCCAGGGAAGTCCTATTCGAGAACCCTGCTGCAGGGGGTGGTGCCTCTTCTACCACGGGAAGACTGTGAGGTCCGTTACGGGCAGAAGTTCACTAACCGCATGATTTGTGCTGGGAACCTCTCTGAAGATAAACGGGTGGACAGCTGCCAAGGTGACAGTGGAGGGCCACTCATGTGTCAGAGGTCGAGTGGACGATGGATCATTTTGGGGATCACTTCCTGGGGTTACGGCTGCGGTCGGAAGGATTCCCCCGGTGTCTACACAAAGGTCAGCAAATACGTACCCTGGATCAAGAAAGTGACAAAGCTAAAATGAAAATGTCCTGGGAACTTCAACGTATGGTCCTTTTGCCATGCAGCAGCAGAAGGCTGTGGCTTCTGGACAGTGACTGACTGATGGAGATTTATTTTGGGTTGGACACTGGGAAAATACTTTAATGTAGAACTGGGAGAAAAACAGCTATGGCTGATTCTTTAAAATCTTTGGTTTCACTTTAGCCCATAATCTCTGAGCAGAGAAAGCAGGTGCACGCTGGTAAGAATCAGTCTGTGTTGCTCTGACTATGTGAGTCCTGTAATGCAATCTCACTTGTTCCTTCGCCCTGGCATGCAGAAATGGTAGAAGTGGAGAGATAGCTGCCTCTCTAAATCTGTTCCTGTTTTCGTATGTCTGCACACTTGGAGAACACTACGAGGAGAGGTGAGATGCTTGGAAGAGGGCACCAGGCTCTGCCACAGTGGAAATCTTCAGATATTTTTTCATAACAGCTCTCTTCAATTCCAGGAATCAGAAGATCTGACCTGAGCTGAGGAACAGGCCAACAGCTCGTTTTTTTCCTTCCCTGTTATGTCTCTAGGGGGAACCTTTTCTCTTCTAAATAATAGGTCTGCTCCCATATGATCCCTTTTAAGTGTCTGTCCCTGCTAAAGAGATGCTTGTTCCTCCTGCTGTAATCCTGTATCACACATTTCCAGCTGCCAGATGCTACGGTTTTATCGCTGCTTTCTCAATATAGTGGCTCTTTTGTGTTTGTTTGTTGTTTTGTTTTTTTTCTTAAAGCAGCATCTCCTAGAATCAGTTGTTAGTGTGAGAGTAAACCTTTATTTTTAAGAGACAATAGCTTTCTTGCCCTCATGATTACTAGGAAGAACTTAAAAATGTGACATCAAAAGGCTGAATAGACACATTATTTTTCTTTAAATTACAATATAATCTGAAACATTCAGGTGTTGAGTCATGAAATAACAGCACTGTGGGGACTTTCTCTTGGTACCTTATTCACCATAGTTATTAGCTGCCCTTTATTTGTGATGTTAGTCTTTAATATGTCTGTGTTCACAGTTCTCCCATGAAACATGGAAATACTCCTGGGGTATAGATACAGAAAAAACACAGGGAGTGAGTAATTTGCTTGAGTGTGGAAGAGTAAGTGTGCTGTAAAGCAGCTTCCTGCTTTCCCAAAGTGTGTCGTATTCTCGCAACCTCTGGGCTGCGCTTCCTCTCTTCTCTTCTTTGCACAATTTTTCTTTTCATTCCTCTCAGTGGCATTAAAGTGGCTTAACTCAAGGGTACGCAAGCAGTGCCGCCAAGCTGTAGTTCTCAGCCTGAACAGAAATAATGCTGAGAGAAAGCAAGGGCTGTTGAATACTTCAATTTCTTTCTTCCTTCTCATCAGACAAAAGAACAGAGTTTCCTCTTAGGCCTTAATCACTTTTGTAAGTTAATTTATTGTTCTTGATTCGGTCAAAATATATAAAAATAGGCAAAAGGGCTAAGTGCATTAACAGTTGTGCAGTGCACAGCAGTGTGCTCTAGCTGTGTGTAGACAAGCCAGAGAGAAGACAGGTCTGGTCAGGAGCAGGGGCAGTAAGCTTTGATGTATAACCAAGGACCTGAATGTGGAGTAATAATACAGGACAACACACATGGAACTTGTGGCAGATGTGCATGTCGGGGGTTTGCCCACGTGCTGTAGGGTAGGCAATGACTGGGTCAGGCACCAGCCCGCTGCCTGGAAGGTCTGCGCTCAGGGCACCGAGATGTTCAGTACCTAGGTATTACTAAGGCAAGAACAGAAGGCAGGGCACAGCCTGTGGATTAGCAATGTCGTATTACAGGGCATGTGGTGACAGAGTCCTCGAAATTGCCTTGGATTCAATAAGTAGTGGTTGCCTAAAGCTTTAATTTGTCTTCTATAAACCAGCTTGATGTAAAGGTGCTGACCTGGCTAGGTGGCTGATCTTTGTGTGTGAATGCTAAACAGTTCCATTTACCCTCTCCAGGGATTATAGGACAGTTGGGTTACCAATGCTGCAATGGGCTGCAATGGAAACTTTATTTTAAAACTAATTTGAGGCATCCTGAAAACATGCAATGTCAGAACCCTTGCAAACGGGCCTTTGAGACAGATTTGATCTCTTCGTGCCTCTTCTTGAGAGGCTGAGCATCTGCAGTACGCCTTGTGCTGATAACCCGATTTGAAATGCCAGGCTCGATCTTTCGGCAGCGCCGTGCTTGGCTCTATGCTGGCTGCGTTCTCCTACAGCTGCTGGTGGAGAGGCCCCAAGACACAAGCTGCAGACTGCTCCTTATCTCCCAGGAATTAAAATGACAGGAGGACCAAGGGCAGTTATTTTATAGACCTCTGGTCTTGTGGGAGAATAAATGCCAAGTTCCACGCTGGCAGCAACAGTACCTGTCTGGGAAACATGGGTTTTACTTCGCCTTCCCCCAAGCCAGCATGCTACAGCAGCTCAAATGGAGTTTCTGTGCCTTGGGTGCTGTCACATCTCTAGTTTAACCTGGTTTGATCTTTCAGCTTATACCCATAACCCCAACAGGCACAGAAACACCCAAAGGATTGAGACTATGAGGCTATTTCCCTAAGCCTACTTAACTGCTTGCCATTCAGGAGTTAGAATAAATTACCATGTAATAGGAGTGAGACACAGGCCTGGCATTGTCTTCTGAAATTCCCATGTTCTAGGTCAAAATATTTCTTTCTCCTAGATCTTGTCACCATGAAAGCTGTGAGAATCCTTGTAAATTAGATCCCATAAGCTCCCCATGAGCCAGGAAGAGGGAAGTAAGTATCAGATCTCCTTCGCCTAATTTTACACCTTACTGGCACTGTAGGCAAGCCTGCCAATGCTCTCCTCAGTTGTCCTAACCTGTTTCAGAGCACCACTATTGCTCTTTACTGTTTAAACTGGGTCTGTGGCCCAAAACAAACTCACGTGCTTTGCCATCACGTGGATGGCCTGGCTGGATGAGCAGCACTCAGCCGCCCTAGGACTGTATTTTGTACCTAATGTTGGCCAGCAGCAGATGTTTCAAAGGACAGTGCGTGTGAGTTTGTACTGAACAAGTTTTAACAACCTTTCCTTTTGGGGAATTTTGTTCTTGGCCCATTTAAATTAATTATTGACATTATTGCAATTAAAAATAGAAGTACAAGTGCTTGGTCCTCGAGGCATTGTACAAACACTATGCACTATCCTTTTGTGATTCTTTTTTTTTTATAAAGTGTGAGAGTTTATATCCCTAACTTTTAAAAAACTACTTAATGTAACCAGCCTTCATCTTCCATATAAATGTTTAATCCCTTATTTAATCCAACTAAACTCTCAGCCTCAATATTTTCTGGCAATGAGAACCAATATAATTTTATTCTCCATAGCACATAATTTCTTTTTATGGTTCTTGAATTAATTGCCTTTTGTTTTCATTGAATCCCATCTGTCCTTGTGTTCTCAGCTATGAGAGGAAGTAAGGGGCCTGGCGTTATATTCTCTGTTGTCCATTACTCTAGAGATAGTCCCTTTTCTACAACTGTGGCTTTTCTGTCTCTTTTCAACCCAAATTGTCTAGGTATCTGATAACACGCTGACTGTCTCTCCATGTCTTCTCTTTTTGCTGGATCTTTAAGCTTTGGTAACCAGAACAGAATGCAGTTTGCTGGGGGGGTGCTGTGCCATCTGCTGCTGGTTTTCAGTATTATTTTCCATAGCAGGCAATGCTGCAAGTAATTTCAGCACTGTATGTGTCTTATGTATGTATGCTGGAGCTAGCTTTAAACTTGCTAGTGTGGTCTTGGTGGCCACCTAGCTACATTGGGATGAAAACCCGCCAAGGTTAATTCCCCCGTGTCTCAGGCAGCAGCGCCTCTGAGCTCAGAGCAATTGTAGTAGGTATGTCTGGGGAGCGTAACGCAGCGCTGGGCAGGGAGCACCCAAATAGTGGTGCAGAGCTTTGCCTTGGCTGACATGCCTGTAGGGCTGATACCGTCCGTCTTTGCAGCATTAGACCGTTGGATAAGGCTAATGCACATACGCTGCTTCCAGGAGCTGAGAGCTCAGTCACTGCTGCTGGCGGCTGCCCTGTGCCACGTGGATGCTGTGCGACAAGTTCCCACAGCAGTGTGGCACACGCTGGTTGTGTGGGAAAGGCAATGTCACGGTGACTGCCTGGGAGCATTGGCAGGAGTAGAAGCATGGCTATGGTAACGGTCTAAGGAGCAGCTGTTCGTGCTCCAGGTACCCCTCTTTGAGGGAATACCCCAGCACTCTACAACGGCTGACCCTGTGCCAGTGTCTTCCTGACCTGCAGTGCCCGCACTGGTACCCTTAACAGCCCTGTCTTGACACCAGTCCAGGCGTTGGCCAGCTGAGGCTGGATTAAAGTTTTATCCCTTTCCTGTAGCTAAGCACTGTTCTGATGATTTCTATGAATTATGTTCTATGCTGTAAGTAATCAGGCAGCTGTTTATTAACTGGGGCAGGATGTTGATTACCCTTGTAATCCTTGTACACTTGCAGACAATAACAGATCAGTTCCTCAAAGGTGTTAGTGGAGGCATTGGTGAGGAACCAGGAACATGGTTAGTTGTTATCTCAGGGGTAAGAGGTGTGGGCCTGCCTTTTGTCTGTCTTCCTTCCTTTCTGAAGCTAATATTCTGAAGACTCTTCACCCAAAAAAAGCTGTGGTGATCCATCAGCCATTTGGAGACGGATTTTTATGTGTATATTCAGCAATCAGGTGAAAGCTTTTGAGAGAAGAACGGCACTGTGGTATTTAAGACCATCTTGATAGACTGGCTGGGAGTTTCTTGCAGCTAGAGGAACAGAACAGCCCCTGGTGGTAACCAACTCGGATCGCTCCTTGTGGAATGAGGCACTGTGACCTGGACCAATGCACATCTTGTGGGATATTTTTTTACTTGTTAAGAAAAATATTTAATTCCCCATATCAAGGAGAAACACTCGCTTGTGTAGTAGCCCACTCAGTCCTATTAAAATCTCTTTCTACAAACCAGAGGCTGAGAACCTCTGAAATCAGTCAAGTGCCAAAACTGTCAGGTCCTCTGGATCAACACCAATGGCTCACAAGGTATGCTAATAAATGGATTATACTGTGACTGTGTGGGGCTCTGTCTTATTTTTAATAAAAGAACCTGTTCCAAGGGCAGGTTTTAGGATTTTTTTCAGCACTGAATTAAGTTAATTAAATTTCTATATTAATGTTATTTTTAGAGTGGCTTTAACTGCTAAGCATGTTCCCAAGTCCGCATCTTGTTAGCTACCTTTACAATGAAATGCAACAGTTCTTCAAATGCCACGTTTTGTCGCCATTTGGGACAGGTGGGGTGTATCTGCAGATTAACTCATTGTACTTAAAACTTAACAGGATTTGATATATCAGCTTCATAATTTGTTATCTTTCAATCTTTTCTACCTTTGAAAAAACTTGGTCAGCATGATTTAGTCTCGATCTAGGATTCATGTGTCACTGCTCTACGAGTGAAAGCCAACCTCTGGAAAAGTGGAAACAAGACGAGAGAAATGCAGTTTGAATGAACACCGATGTGAGAATACTCTTCTCCCTCCCACCGCTCCCCACCACTGCAATCTGCATTGCTGTATAAAATGTCTGTTTTGAAAAATAGTTCAGCTCCTTGCAAGGTCACTGCTACTGAGCTGACTTTCCCAAGTCTTTAGGGTTAGTCTGGGGCTTGGTGTAGGTGATGCCTGCAGACTCCAAGTATTATCCCATGTAAGTTTTCGTGTGCTGACCCCAGTCGGCTGTTGGGAACTCACATGCACTCATTGAAGAAAGAGCTGCTCGTGGTTAACACCTCCCTCACTTCACGTCTGTCTTTGGGGTTTTCCACACCTACCTACATTTCCTCTCTTGCTTGGGCAAAACTGAGAGCTCATCGTGGCTGAGGTTTTGCGAGAATGGATGGCATGTGTATCATTGGGGGCGGGGGGGGAGCAGAGTGCTGGCATTTTAAAAGGCCTTTCATGTGTCAGTGGGCAGCGTTTCACTAAGTTCTGCAATGCTCTTCCGCAGTCACTGCCTGGGAAAGAAACAAAGTCGAAACTGTGGTTAAGGTTACAAGTCTGTCAAGTCTCGTATTTTGTATTAAAGCACTTGACTGCTGCCTTCATGTGGTGAAAAGGCTTGGAAGGGGAGTATGGCATGAGCTTACTCTTTCAGACTGCCAGCTGTAGGATAGCTGGCTTTGGATTTTGAAAATGAAATATGAATTGGGAGGAAATTGGGCTTTACTTCATGCAGTTTTCTACCTAGGATAGCTACCATATTCATTAGGAGAGAGGAAGGCGGGCATTCAGGTACCACCACTGTCATTAAAAAAATTCTTGCTTGGGCACTATTTCCTCTTTCTAATGGAGGAAGACAGCGTACTGCTCAGACAACCTTGGGTTGCTAGACTGGTGCTGTGCCACTCTTAGGCTGGCATGTCTAAAGGGGGTACCTAGCAGTGGTAGGAGGTGTCTGTGGGATTGTGTTTCTGTGCAAGAGTGAAAAGAGGAAGTAGAGCCAGCAGACTGGATCTTTAAGTACGTGGATGATCCAGCTAGAGTCATTTACATTTAGGAAAACCCCTTGGATTTGAGAGGTGCTGATGGAGGACAGGAGTAGGACAGACAAATTCAAATTGGTGAAAGACTCTCGGCTTTTAAAATCCCACACATTCTGCCAGAAATAAAAGGCACCTTTCTCTTCACAGATTTTCAACACTAGTCTGTCTCTTGAAAGGAAGAAACAACTGCTTTGGCTCAGCTTTACCAAAAAGCTGTGTTGCACTGATGTCAGCTAAGCAAAAGGCCTTGTTTCTCCTATCTGTTTATATCCATGCTGGCCTTCTCAGAGACATCAGGGCAGCTGTGGCTCGAAGGGCTGAGCTGGAAATGGGTGTAACTGAATGCTGGGCTCATGTTCACTTGCTGCCCAACAGAAGAAATGTGCAGCGGCTTGCTGTCACGTCTGCTGACATGCTAGCCTGGACAGGGGGCCCTCCTCACTGTGAAGACAGGGAGTGTGGGAGAGATTTACCGTGGCAATGTAACTGGACAACTCAGCTGAAACCACTTTAAAAGTTTATACGTCTCAATTACTGTTGTCTCAAAAGCAGAACAAAACCTCTTCAACCACCACCACCACCAAACTCTTCTTTGCAGTTTAACTAATCCGCTCTGCTTAAAACTGAGCTGTATGCAAAGAAGAAAATGTGCTTCTAAATGTTGCTTCCTTACTTACTATTTTCCCCCTCCCAGTTTTATGTACAGGTCTGCTGGAGATAAAGTAGGATTACAACCTCTGACTGTGGGATGGAGACCTGTTCAAGAGGGGACAAGTGTACTATTCAGACTACTGAACACTGTGTTTTTACAACCAGTAACAAAACACACCACAGGAATGTTGCTTTGCTTCGGGTTTCCCATTTTCTTATCTTTAGCAAGATTAAGGTGGTGATTCTGCGATTCAGCACAACTATACTGAGGTCTCAACAGAAACCCTTTTAACTGTCCAAATATTAAAACCACAGCTAGGTTGATTAAGACTTGAGAAATCTTTATTGTTCTACAAGGTTTGTCATTGCAGTTACATGGGTTTAACAATTTGGTTAAACTGATGCAACTTTATTGTTGACACTTGGGGGTGACGCACTGTCTGAATCAGGTGCCTCTGTTTCAGCTGAGGCAGGAGTGTCCACGCACAAGATGCCTGAAGAAACAAGCAAAGTGCGTGCTGCTACTCACTAAATTCCTACTACTATTATACTTAACCATCCTGAATAAATATAGGTTGCTAGATTCAACACAAAATGTGACAACAGAATGACACAAATCTACTTTTCTTCCTCCACAAAGACATGTGAAATTACCTGGGGAAATTCATTAAAGTTTTGGATGGCAAGTTTTACAGGACTTTGTCACAGCATTTTGCAGGTACATGGCTGAAAATGAAGATCTGCCTAAAAAAGCTGGTAGCCTTTGAGTCAACTCACAAAACAACCAGCTGTCAGTGCCTGCTAAGGGCTGGTCACCTACCTAGAGAGGAGACCTGAAAATAGAAGCAGCCGATTTAATCTGGGAATCCCTAAGTCTCTTCAAGGAGGAGGATCCTGTTCAAAGAGCTTGCCTCCTGAGTACATCAGGGATATGAGATCTGCAGGTAAAATAGAATGAGACGAACACTCTTTACGTATAAGCACCCAGGTAACATTAAGGATCAACTGATTTGTTTTACAGAGCACCATGTGATAGGTCCTACTTGCTCAAGTAAGTAGGTCTAGGAAAAAAAAAAAAAAAGATAACATCTTTTCTGCCTTGCTTCTAACAGAAACAGAAAAGTGACTGAGAGGTGTTATCTCTGTATCTAGCAGCCCAGGTAATTTTCAGTCATCGTGACATGCATAATATTTTTGCATATCTCCTTTTTCTTATGTGAAAGAGGCCAGTTAAACACATATAACTTGGAAAGTGCTGACTCTTACCCACACTCATGAGCACAAAACTTGTCGAGGTGCGTTTTCTTAAATGAGCGCTGCCATACGGTTGTAGCAACCACACTTTTTGTAAGAGAACCTTATGTTGAATTGACAATTCAATTGACAATTGATCCTCCCATTGAATTCTGATGGGAGATAGCATTAATTAGATTTTTTAAAATAAAAAACCTCACATCCTTAACTCCAATGTTAGATTATTTTTCTGAGGAAACGCTATGCAGAATACATAGACAATTTTACTGTCCATATAATATAACACTGCAAGAACAGTGGTGTTCTTGCACTTCAGAATCACTTAGCAATCTGTTATTCTTGTATTTAAGTGCTAAGGTGCCTAATCTTTATATTTTGAAAGACTTAAGTGCTGAAAGGCAGCTATAGCGCAAATTTTGCTATGGCTAGTTTTCATTTGAAGGAGCAGGTTTCATAGCATGTGGAAAGCTTCTGCTCCTGAAGATGTGAGAAGCATGTAAATACAGGAGAGCAAGGTACCGCTGAGTTTGCTGGATTACTTCAGTTAGCCAAGATCTGCTTATATATTTTGCGGAATAATGTATGTTGGTCTTGACACGAATGGATGGACTTGCTGTGTCTCCCTAACACTGATCCTTTACGTCTCAACTGACTGTACCCTCAACAGCAAATACAGAAACCTTATTTCTATAGCAAAGGCGTGTTGAGAGTCAGCTACTGCAACACTTGCATCTTTTTTTCTGTGATTACCATTTTTGATTTCTAAAACTGTAGATTGATAGAGAAGGAATGTCACATTTAGAAATTTTCCTTGATTGTTTTTGGCAGACTGAAAACAAGCCAAGGAGCCTATGTTTTGGTTAATGCCTGCATCGAAAGAGGCTGTTTAATATCTGTTATTAACAGTGATCAGTATGTAGTGAAACGATGATCTTTAAGGAGGAACAGGAACGTAAGATACAAGAATTATCTGCAGTTTGCCATAGTGTCATAGTGCCAGAGCCCAAGGAACTGTTCTTCTACACATCCAATGTATTACTTAGACACAAAGCCATATGTGTGCTTTAAAAATCTGCCTTTGCTTGTAACATCTGAGTGCATTATTGCCTGTGAAAAGACAATGAAATCTTTGCCGAGTCAGAATGTAACTGAACAGCTGGGTCCCACTGCACCAGCAGTGATAAAATCTGTAGAGTGCTTTATTTTGTTATCAAGTCTGTGTTAGATTCAAGCCATAGCAAGAACGCATTTTACTTTCCATGCAATCAGAAATAAAACCACACTGGATACAACTTGCAGAGTACCACATGACTTACCAGTGAAAAGCAGATACTTCTGGGGTGCAACACAGACTCTCTTTGATTTTTAGTCCCCAGCGAGAGCTTAAGACAGGAAACAAATGTAAATGTTGCAATTCTGCTTCAGGGCATGTGTGAGCACTTGTCCCTCTTACATGAAATGCTGCATTCTGAAAATTCTGTATAACAGAGGCAGAGGAATTTGAACAGTAGTTTCCTTCCTTTGAAATAAAAGAGAAGGAAAAAAAAAAAAGTTACATCCCTGTAAGGGAGAAACCATCTTAGTGGCAACCTTGTCATCTCTGCAGGATTTCTTATTGAATTTCTTTCTTCCTAGCAGAGGACTGCTGAAATTGTCAGATACTATTTTTCATGGTCTCCTCAGCAGTGACTACAGCTTTTGTCTGTTGGGAGATCCACAAGGGAAAATACACGCCTGTCTTATGCAATAAGTTGGCTGGGGAAAAAGTAACGGATGAGTGTTAATGAACTGCTGTGCCTTTCCAAGCCATAGCCCCGAGGACAAGAAGCGAGTAATCACACCTGCACTGCCTCATGTTGGCCAGGGGAACAACACACCCAAGTTTGGTCTGCACAAGCCAGAAGACACATTTTTTCAGTCTCTTGAAATGCATTTGAAGATAGAAGTGCAAATGTTCACCCTGCTTTGCTTGCCTCATTACTTTCATCATCTCTTCCATACTTTCAGTCTGTGGCGTTTGAGAAAGCAAAAGCAAGATTTCTTTGGAAACTTCTGCAACTTGTGGTATCCAAAAGCTGGAAGAAGGAATGGTAATCAGGATTGCTCCAATTTAATGCAGTTAAACATAATGTGCTGAAGCCCCCTTTTATTTTGAAGCATACCACATTAGAAAAATCTACTATTTCTCCTCTCCTCTGCCCTTTCTTGAGGTAATGTGTAGGCTCTACTGGATTCTGGTAGAGGATAATGGTGCTGTGTAGCACATGATGTAGACAAAAGATATTGGTGAGCAGCACCAGGCTTACGCCATCACCATATCTCCCTGTCATTTATGCCATTTCAAATACCACCACATCTAGGGTGCTATATCTCACCCATAGTTACCTCTTCATTCCTTGGATGGAATATGTTTAGTTTCCTATTTTGCTCTTCTTTAATCTCCTTTTTCCTCATCAAAATACACTTCAAAATTTCAGCTGTATTTTTTTATTCTTCTAGACTCCCATAACCTTCCTAATAATTTTTCCTCACCAGGGAAACACCTTTCCTGCAGGTGAAACCCTTCTTTCATGCAACATGCCACAAAGTATTGTGATACTTCCTGTATCTCTGCTTTCTCATGCGGCAGAAATTCTTTGCAATGCCCTTGACCCAGACTGCTATCGATGTAACCTGCTGGAATTCCCACTATCAGGCAGGTGTAGCTCTCTCTCGAATTACTGCTGGTGCTGTGCACTAGCAGGTCATTTGGCAGTACAAATTCGATCCAGCCAGGCACCAACGCAGGACAACTTTTCTGTCAGATTAGCCAGAACACGTGAGACAGAACTTGTCACGACATGCTATGGCACGTTGCCTTGCACCTGGCTTGCACGGTGTCCTGCCTCCACTCACCTGTGCAGTGCGCCTATGGGGTGTTGACCTTGGTCCGTTATGGGGATGGGTGTGTAGATTGCTTGGAAGAACCACCTGTTACCAACCTCAGTCACCACCTGGGAAAAAGTCTTGGGAGAAGCACTGTGCCAGTGTCAGCATGTTATTTGCAGCCTGGCATTAACCACCTATTAACATGGTGAAAAACATGAAAAAACACTTTAAACTTTTTGTTTTCTTTCTGTATTCAGTACTGAGGAACAGGCAGCAACCCCATTGCAAACAGGCCTCACTTTGTTATATGAAATTTTGTGTATGCTGTAGAAATTTGTCTTGTCTTTTCTGTACGTGTGTCTGTTCATTTCCTTCAAAGTTGCTGCCAGCTGCATCAGACACAGGAAGTTTGGAGAAGGTGTCAGAAGGGACAAAATACGTGGAGTAGGGTAGTGCTGCACCTCTGCAGACCAAGGCTGGGGAGACGGCGTGGCAGGCATACCCTGCCAGGATGGAGAGGCTGGGAGCTGTGGCTGTCCGACCAGCGTGGGAGCGTGGCATGCAGCGGCAGTACGCACTTAAACAGAAATGGTGGGAGCAGAGACCCTGAGAGCTGCTTCTTGGCAAAGAGCCCCGCACTTGGCAGAGCACCCAGAAAGAAATCAAGACAAACCAGAACCATCCAAAATTAATGAATGGATGCACTAAGCAAAGCTTTCTTACCTAGAGTAGTGTCCCCTCATCCCACCTTCCCCAGCTTCTACAGACTGTGCATCTTCTTGGAGCATTTGATTCAGAAGCTTGACCTAGGGAGCACCCTCCTGCTCCCCCTCCCAGTCTCTTCTCCCATAGTGTTCTTGTCCTCTTTCTTTCCACTGGAAAATGCAAATTGTTCTAGAAGTTGGGGAGTCCCAAATGCTGCCCTTGAGGATCTCTATTGAGTTTGGGAATTATTTCTGCATGTTATTTTAAGAAGTGATAATCCTCCTCATCCCATGGAAGAGAAGCTCTGCTGACAAGAAGCATTCATTACTGAGAGGTGTCTTGTGGGCCCAGGTCAGAACCTGTACTCTGCCTTGGCTCAGATCCCTGAGGTGTCCACGTGAGCACCAGAGCAGAGATTTTGTAGTAAATGCACCATTCCTCAAATTCTCATACTGGCCTATGCATGGAAAGTTTCTCCTCCTGAAACCAAACAGCTCCCATACCTCTGCCTGGTAAGACCATGGTGGGCTGTAACTGAGGAAAACTATTCTTTATCAGAAGGATGAAGACAATCATCAAGTTTGCATGCTGCACTGTGAGTGACAGTTGTTTTGACTTTGGCTGTGACTGTGGGCCAGATTTGGGTTGATCAGGAGATCAAAACCTGTTTGTAATGGCTAGGTGTTACGTTGCATTTTGAGACAGTCTTACTTCAAGTCATTTGGTAGAAGGTTAACACAACCACAAGAGTGGTAAATTCATAAGTGAGAGGGTACCAGCACTGCATCTACCTTAAAAACCACAGACGTTATATTCAGGTTCCTGAACCTCAGATCTCCGACCATGGAAAAAAGGAAAAGAAGAACCCATTGGCTAGACAGCAAAGTGCCAAGTGTGGAGAATGGTACGGTGGCTAGAGTTACACCGATGAAGATCCTCCTTCAGACATCTGTGAAGAACTTTGAATCAGTAGAGCCACTTGGCACCAGCTCAGCACTGACATACTGCTGTGGTGGGTTTGAGGATATCCAGTATCCTACCACTGTTATCTTTGTGGATCCAAGGTCTAAACATTTTGACTTTGTAGAACTAAGGGCAAAGCATTTTACTCTACTTGATGCTCTAAATCCCCAGACTCTGCTAAGCATCACTCTGCCTGCCCCTGCACACTATAGAAAGGGACTGAGCACAGTAATTACCTAATCGCCCAACTGTGTGTCATTAGCTCACAGGGTAATTACAACAATTGTTAATTAATAGTATTTCTTGCTAGCTGAAAAACAGGTTCTAGGCAATTCTTCTATCTTCACCAGGGAAGAGTCTCTGAATTTCAGAGATCCTGAATTAATTTTATAGGTTTTAATACATATATTATTGTGTAACAGACTATTAAGGATAATATCACCTTTCAGATTCAACCTTTGCCATATGTATACGCATAAGTATAGATGAGCTCGTCCTGTGAAAAAAAAACATATACATATAGCCTGAAAGCAAACATTTCTGAGAAAAAAGCACAACAAGCCTATTAATGTTCTGAGAGTTTATTCTGCTCAAAATGATTTATGTAAAAAGACATGAAGTGAATACTTTTCTCATACACCTGACTATTACCTTGGGTATCTTCTCAAGAGGATCACTGAAAGTATTTGTGTAAGTACTTTTACAACAGCAGCTTTGGCCAGGCAACACATTAAGTTAAATGAAGTCTGAGAGAAACATTTGAGGACTAGGAGGCTGTGGACTCTCCCTTTTTCTTTACAGGTAGGAAAGCCAGCACCTGACATTGCTTGGGGTTCTGGCCCTTCCCAGAAGTTACATTACACTAGGAGGCACCAAAGGATCTGACGTTTACTCAAGGAAACACTTCTCACAGTTGATGGACATTTTATTAATGCATCTTCATGTGTTCAAGATCTTAAACTGGTAAGCATTGCATATGCAAGGAGAAGCCACATAACAAGTTTCCCTTGAGGTCCAAGGGGCATTTTGCTGATCAAGGACTACAGTGAATTAAGATGAGGGAGATGGTGAGTGTTCCCAGACAGAGCAGTTCTGTTTCTCTCTGCTCTAAGTTTACTGTTTCTTAGTACTGATGTCTTTTTTCCCTGAGCTCTTTTTTTAACTCCCATAATTTTTTTCCCCCTCTGTACAAACATGGGAAGGGAGCTGCAGGTCCAGCCTACAGTTGTGCAGCTGACGCTTACTCAGCTTACAGAGAAAACTTACCATTTGGTATCTTACCGATCTACGCTCACAATGAAAGGGTAGACTAGATCCCAAAACAGAGCAGAATTATAGAAAAAGCTCAAACAGAGCCTGCTTTCAGAGTGAAGATCGTATGAAAACCTTACCTAACCTGTGCAACTCTATAGATAGCTGGCATGTGAGTTACCTTCTTTTTTAATGTCGGAGCTGTTCAGACTCCTGCAGCTCCCCAGACACCTGCCCCTTCCCTCCGGCCCCCGATGGAGACAGGGGCCTTTTTGGCCGGAGGGCAGGGCTCCTTGCGCTTCGACTGCGATTTCTGAACAGGCCTTATTCTTGTAAGAGCCATAGTCCTCTCGTGTTTTATTTCCTTTGTGCTCTCTCCTCAGTCTTCTCTCCTGATTGCATTTTGTGGGCTTTTTTTTTTTCAATACAAAATGTTACCAAGACGTTTAATAATTCTTTAATCTCCAATCAGATGACTACAGCCGAGTTACTTCTACCTCATCCAACTTATTTGCAGTACGTTCCGGTGATAAAATCCCACGTTTTAGCACAACTCACGCTCTCCCGTTGCCTTTGGCGGTACGCGCAGGTACAACGGACAAGCTCTTGTTTTATTACAGCCCCTTCAAAGCAAAACCGCGCTGCGGCCGCTCACCAGCCCGTCCCGGCTGCACCCGCTTGTAAAGAGGCTGCAGCAGGCCCCACCCGAGCATCACGGCCCCTCCTCGGGACGCCCCGGCTGCCGGGCACCCGTTTTTCCACAGGCAGGTCCCTCAGCGCTCCCCCCCGGGAGGTGCAGCCCCAGGCCACACCCGAGGCCCCGCACCCCGCCGGGACCCACTGCGCTCCGCTGTCCCGACATGCCCTGCGCGCCCGCCGAAACCCGGCGGCGGAAGTCGGAAGCGCCGCGGCGGAAGTAGGGCTCAGCTGGCGCGGGGGGGGG